>CAUYPK010097524.1:0-21840 GCA_963574355.1 Loris lydekkerianus | reverse complement strand
TCATTTGAAATACATGTTTTTGGTGAAGAGACAGTTTCGGTCTATGCAAATATCCTGCTCCTTAACAAACTTTTACCCAGTGTTTTTCCATAATTTTTGATGATGCTTGCTCAAATCATTTACTACTATGATGGGTGCCACATGGTGATCCTCTAATTCCATCATTTCATCTACCTTTGTTTATATAAGTAAGTATTGCATTCATTTATTTCTTTATACAAGTATAGACTCACAGATTTATATTTTATTTAATGGGTTGTAATATGTTTTCATATTTATTTTGATGCTCAAATTCTCCAAGATTTTCTATATGACCTTCTGATATATCCCCATCACTCCCGAGAAACAACCTTACTTTCTGGTACAAAATGTCCTGGGATTATCTTGTGCTTTCTTTTTTTTTTTTCTTTTTTCTTTTTTTTTTTATTATAGATAAAAATATGCACCATAGATGTGGCCCAACCCATCACCCTCCTTCCACCCAAACCTCCCCCTTTTTCTATTCAATTATGACTTCAGTGTTGTATCTAAAATCACATCACCAAACCAAACTTTGCATAGATTTTTGCCTAGTTTTTCTTCTATAAGTTTCAAATGATGTATTTTATATTTATTCCTATGATGAATTTTGGGTTACTTTTTGTAAAAGATGCAAGGTCAGTTGTCCGTCTGTAGATTTACTTTTTTGCATACGATGACTAATTTTTCTAGACCATTTGTTGAAAAGAACATTTCTCTATTGATTGTTCTTGCCCCTTTGCCAAAGATCAGTTTACTGTATTTGTGTGATTTCATTTATGGGCTTGCCACCTGTTCCATTATCTTACTTGTCTATTCTTTTATCAATACTATGATATCATGAGTATAATCAATTGATAGTAAATGTATAAGTTAGGGTATTCAGTCCTTCCATAGTGTTCTTTTCAGTATTTGGTTGGCTATATTGAGCTCCTTCCTGTCTTGATAAATCTTCATATTGAAACAGTCTCACTCTGTCACTTAAGCTGTAGTGCAGTGGCACAATCATAGCTCACTGCAGCCTTGAACTCCTGTGCTCAAGTAGTGTGCATCACCATGCCCAGGTAATTTTTAAATTGTTTTTGTAGAAATGGGATCTTGTTCTGTTTTACAGATTGGTCTCAAACTCCTAGCCTAAAAAGCAGTCCACAGGGGTTGCCCCCTTAAGCTACTGGGGTTATAACATGAGCCATGGTGCCTGACCTTCTGTACAAACCTTTCAAACAGTTTGTCAACATTCACAACACAGCTTGCTTGGATTTTTATTGGAATTTTTTAAATCTATAAATCAGTTTAGGAATAATTGCCATCTTACAAATTCTGAATTGTTCTGTCTATAAATATGAAGTGAATGACTGATTTTCCACTTTCTTAGATAATATTTTATTTTTTATATTTTATTTATAATTATATATATGCATTTACATACATAACTATATATATACATATATATCTTCACACATATTTTATCAGGTATTTACCTACATATTTTTGGTAATATTGCATTGTTGTATGTTATACACCATTGGCAAAATATGGAAACAACCTAAATTTGCACCAACCCAGGAATAGATTAATGAGCTATGGTATATATATATACCATACCATCAGTGATTTACAAAGATGAAGACTGTACATCTTCGTATTAACGTGGATCAAGTTGGAACACATTCTGCTTAACAAAGCATCAAAAGAATGGAGAAATAAGAATCCAATGTACTCAATTCTGATATGAAGGAAGTAGATGATCTAATACATGGTGGAAGGGTAGGGAAATGAAGGATTAGGGAGAGGGATGGAGGAAGGATGATGGAGGTCACAGTGTGGGGCAGGACACAATTACAGGAGGGACTTCTTGGGGGTGGGACACAATTACAAGAGGGACTTTACCTAACAAATGCAATCAGTGTAACCTAATTCTTTGTACCATCAATGAATCCCAAACAATAAAAAAAAAAAAAAAAAAGAAAGAAAGAAAAAAGAAAAAAGTAGCTGGATATTGTGGCAGGTGCCTGTAGTCCTAGCTACTTGAGAGGCTGAGGCAGGAGGATTGCTTGAACTCAGGAGTAAGAGGTTGCTGTGATCTAGGCTGACACCATGGCACTCTAGACTGGGGCAGAAGAATAAGACTGTCTCAACAGAAAACTATTTTAAAAAATAAAAAAGTCCATGAATGGTAAAAAGAAAGATCTCTCTTTTACTAGAAATGTCAGTTTATTTACAGTTAACTGTTCAGGCTACTATCTTTTAAATATTTTATAGGCAGAAACAGATTCATTGAGAAACACAACTGTAGCAACACTTTCCTTTCTCTGGTCTTAGATGCTTTGAAGATGGTGATAAAACATTATGGAAAAATTAAAAGAATAGTGACAGGATCTGTTACTGTAAGTTATCTTCAAACCAGGAAGTTATAAAGCTTAGTACCCAAGCAGGAAAACACAGTGCAAATTTAGTTACATTGAACGAATAAAGAAAAAATTTTACTTAAAAAAATAAACTTGTATCACAACATAGTTATAATAATATAGTAGCTGTCATTGCACCCAAAGTTGTCTACAATTGCAATTAAATTGAGCTGTGGTGACATTTGTGATCCTAAATGAATATGTAAACATTTCACAATTTCCTACTATACTATGTCTGTTGTGTATTTCACAATGCAATTTTAGAAATATCAGGGAAACCTTTTAAGTTTGGAAACTAGGAAGTACACATTGACCAGCTCCCTCTGAAAGAAAACAAACATATTGTTCTCAAATTGGATTACTACTTTGCATGCAACATTTCCACAAAGTGAATCTTCAATAATAGGCTTGAATTATTTCCTGCATCCCCAGTACAGAATAATGCATTAAAGTCACAAAGTGATGCATGCAACGAAGGCGCCTTTGCCTCACACACAGAATACAGACGATCCTCTGTCAGAGATTTAGGTTATGATGAGAGAATGAAGAACTCTACAAAATGGATCTCAAATTGAGCTCTTTGGTTTTGGATAAATGAATCTGGAAACCTTCCCAGATTATTACTGCTTTTATAAGGCAACATCTGTTTGAATGGTGTGGTTGAAATTGAAGTGAGAATAAAATAGCCTGGTCTCATCACCAATGCAAAGGCTGTGGGCATTAACTTCTTTCTAGTGTTGCCCAAGTATTTTCAATGTATTTTGCATTTTTGTTAGTCCATCTGCAACACTCTTTGCCTGATATTCTTACCCAAAATGAATACCTAAAGAAATCAGGATTTCTAGTAGTCTAGTAAAAAAAAAAAAAAAAAAAAAAAAAAAGCCTATGGTTTTATTAAAATTTAAAAATACATTTTATAATATAGTTAACTAATTCTTCACAACTTTACAATTACATAAATGAAAAAAAAAATTACTAGTCTTTGACGCCAAATTTGACTTCATTTTTTGCCTTGTCTTTTTAACATAAGAAAATGATCAAATTACATTATAATCAACTTTTATACTTCGTATCTTCCACGTAAAATTTAATTTACAGATATTACATAAGCATAGATATTTAGAAAACAAATTTGTTGGGCTATTTGTATTTGGTATACAAATAATAAACAGAAACTTAAGATCACTCTGGTCCTTTATGTTTCAATTTTTCATTTTTTGGCTTAGTTACATTATAAATGTCAGATGAATCCTCATTGTAAATATTGGTCAGCAGATTTTATTTAAATAATATCTGTGACATTCAGCCTATATAATTCTAGGATTAAAAATATATTTACTGTATCAAAAATATTGGTCTGATTTTCTAAAATATACATAAAAATATCAGTCATGTCTCTCTAAACTTTCTTCAGTCATAAGCATTAAAGGAAGTCTTCGCCCTGCTGAAGTGGTTCAGTACATAAAAATAAAATATAAGTTATTATGCACCACTAAGTGAGACACTAGAATTATGCTGGCCCCAGGCAAGTCAGAGAATAGGAGGCTTGCCTTAAGGATATGTAGTAATTTAGGCTTACCTCCTGTGGCCAGTGGTTCACTCCCTCTTGACAGGAAATCTATGAAAAGCTTCCAGGAAGACAAACTCTTTGGATTAAGGTCAGAATCCAGACTTTCCACTGAAGTCACATTATTAATCATATATGAATGATAGATGAATAACAGACCTCTGTATGTGTACACACACACACACACACAGGATACACAGAAAAAGCTTTAGAATCATGTCACATGGTGATTAGTTATTTAAATAAATTGCTCAGCATACATCTCTAATAACGTCATTTTATAAAATGTGATCTTCTTTCCCAATGGTCAAACTTATTTATTATTTTTTAAGTTTAAAATGTCCTTTCCTATGATTTTCAGAAGCAGATATTAACTGGTCTTTCAAATGTTGGAAGAAATTTATTTTCCACGGTGAAACTTCTAGAAAAATATATTTAACAAGAAGTGTGTTATGTTATACTCATTCGGTGAAATGTAGACAAAGATATATAATTTTCACCTAACTATCATGAACAAATGTAACATAATTCTTAAAAATGTTATTATGTATATTTCAGTTATATTAATGATGTAAGATACACACATACAGTAAAATGGTTACTGCAGTGGAACAAATCAACATACCCATCATCTCACAATTACCCATATTTCTCTCGTATGGCCAGAAGAGCTATAATGTACCAATTTAGCAGAAAAAAAAAAAAAAATGAATAGAAACACTTTTTAATTACAGTCCTGGTGTTGCACATTAGCTCTTTCAACTTGGTTAACCGAGGTATTTGCTACTTTGACCATTGTATTGTTGGTACCTCATCTTATATGAGTGAATACTCTTAAACATTGCATGCACATATGACAAATATTGATTAGTGACTCTCACCTACAAATACGTTCATGAAATTCCCTCCCACCCCACCATTAGTTTTCATTGCTTTCCATTATTAGTTACTTTTTGCTTACTCATCTTGATCCCTCTCTAGTCTCTTGGTGTAATAAATCAAGGAGAGTTTTGACTCTGTTCATCATTATAGACAATATGTATATGATTTATATTATATATATATCCAATATATGCACCATAGTAGAGTAAAATAATTTGAATAAAAAAGAAAGTATTTCAAATTTGGAAAAAGTACCAAGTATCTATTTCTAGTTAGTATTTTTTAAAGAAACCAGTGTTTACTTTTACGCATTTTGTATCACATTATGGTCAATGTAATAAGTGCATGAGTGTTGACCTTTACTAGTTTATTATCTTTAAATTTTTTTTATTTAGAAGAGTGATATTCTAAGTAATGAAATCATTATATAAGCTAATAGCAATTAATAATATTTTTGACATTATTTCCAGAAATTCTATTTTTAGTGTTAATTCTTCCAGGAATATGAAGATAATGCTCACATATTTATTGGAATAAACTATTGTATAAATACCTCAAGGTCACAGTCAACAAAATCTTAAAGGGTATTTTACTACAAAATCTAAATAATTCTAATTTCTTTTCAGTTAATAAAATAGAATTATAAGAAGGAAAATAACCTTCTTATACAATAAACTATAAGAGGGTTATTTTCCTTCTTGTAGTTTATAAAAATGAATATTTTTATTTCATAAATAATTTGAAACATTCTGTTTTTGCATAACAGATAATTGAACAATATGTGTTCAAACTACCTGAATTTGACGTATACATATAAGGTAAATATAATTTTGCATACATTGGAAAATAAAATTCCATAATGTAGTTTTATCCTTGTCTATAAAAATTATCTATTATACCCAAAACAGAATGCTTACAATTGTCTATTCATCATCTTGCTCTAGTTAGAATAGTTTTTATTAAAAGATATGGAATCAACCCCCACCAAAAAAAGTAAATTCACCAGCAGCCAGTGGGTTACATCTAGATTTACAAAGAATAACTGGTATGTGTAATGCCAAATTGTTTTTTAGCATTAAGAAGAAAGGGATCCTACCTAACTCAATGTATAATGCTGGTATTAACAGATAGCAAAGCCTTCAAAGGACACAATAAAAAACTACAGACAAACATTCCTTATGAATTAAATTCTAGAAAATTGAACCTAACATCACATCAAAAAAGAAATTCACCACCAGCCAGTGGGTTTCATTCCAGAGATATAAGGATAGTTTAACATATAAATACCAATAAATGTGATTCCCCATGTAAATGAAATAAAAATCCTAAGATCATCTTAATAGATGTATAAATGCATTTGACAAAATCCATAACCCCTGAATGACAAGAACCCTTAACAAAATAGAATTATAAGTAACGTATCTGAAAATAATAAAAGCCATGTAAGACATACAATCAACATACTGAATGGAGTAAACCTGAAAGGTAAAGCTGTAACAAGACAAGGAAGCCCACTTTCATGGCTTCTATATATCACAGTACTGGAACTCCCAGCAAGACCAACCAGGCAAGAGAAAAGAAATAAACCACATCCAAACCAGAAAACAGGAGGTCAAACTATCCCTGTTTTCCAATTATATGAATGTATCTATAGAAAACCCTAAAATCCTCCAAAATCCTCCTGTTACACAAATTCAGTAAAATCTAACAACAAATTAATAACATCTAAGCTGAGAATCAAATTAAGAACTGTATATAATTTGCATATTTACAAAAAAAAAAAAAAAACTAAGAATATACATAACCAAGAAGGTGAAAAATTCTTACAAGGAAAATTTGATGATACAAAGGGAAAATCATCCCATCCTCGTGGATTAAAATAATCAATTATTTTCAAAATGCTTATACTGCCTAATGTGATATACAGATTCAATACAATTCCCATGAGAATATCTATGTCATTTTTCACACACACACACACACACACACAAAAAAAATAGAAAAAAAATCCTAAATTTCACATGAATTTTTTTCCTAAAGCCTGAATGGCCAAAGAATTCAATAAGGTTGCTGGATTCAAAATCAACATACAAAAATAAGTTTGCATTCCCATACACTAATGGCAAATTATTTGGAAAAGAAATTAAGAAAGCATTCCTATCTGCACAAAAAAAATTTATCTGGGAATGACTTAACCAAGGAGGTGAAAAACTTGTACACTGAAAAGTAAGAAACATTGATAAAAGAAATTGAAAAAGACACAAATAAATGAAAATATATCCTGTATTGATGAACGAAAGAATTAGTATATCAAAATGCTCCAAGCAATCCATAGATTCTATGCACTCTCCATCAAAATTTCAATATTTGTTTTTCTTGAAACCACAAAAGATACAATTAATCAAGCAATCTTTGGCAGGAGAAATAGATGATGACGTTACACTTTTTAGATTCTTTCTTTCTTTCTTTCCTTCCTTCCTTCCTTCTTTTTTAATTTTCACATATACATGTGTTCATTAAGCTTCCACTTTTTGCCTTCACAAAATTAAAAAGTTTCAAAGTATAACACAAAACTGGGATAATCAAAACAATATAGTACAGGTATAAAAACAGATACATAGACATAGTAGAAAACCTAGAAATAAACACTATGTAACAGTAGGGTCAACTAATCTCTAACAAAGTTGCCAAGAATACATAATGTGGAAAGGATAAGCATTCTTGATATATAGTTTTGGAAAAATTGGATAACTATATGGGAAATAAAACCCATTGTTTCATTCTTTTCAGATACACATTTAACATTTGTAGAGTGATCATATTTCATGTCAAAAACATAACACATATCAGAGGTATTAATTATGACTAACATTATAATAAAATATTAAAAACAAAAACTTTAAATTTAAAACACACAACCGTATTTACAGTTTAAAATTACACAGTAGAAATTAGAGAATTTTTGGATACAAATGACAAAATGTCACTCAATATCAAACTTCTGGGATATCATCAATAAAATAATTATAGCTACTCAGGAGGCTGAGGCAAGAGAATCGCTTAAGCCCAAGAGTCTGAGGTTGCTGTGAGCTGTGATGCTAGAGCACTCTACTGAGGGCGACATAGTCGCACAAAAAAGCAAGAAAAAAAAAAAAAGAAAAAGAAAATACTTGCTTTGAATTTTCAAAAGATTAATCCATACAAAAATAATAAAAATTTGAAAATCAATACCCTAAGCATAAAATGCAAGAAGATAATAAAAATATGTATAAGAGAATACACATAATACATGAGGATTAGAAAAATATTGAAGAAAACAAAACAAAAAACAAAGCCAAAATAATTTTCTGTACATAGACTAGTACAATAGGACATGCATTATTTAAAGGAAAAAAAAAAAAAGTCCAAATAAATATTATGAAAAATTGCAATAAACTTGTAGTAGAGAATGATTTTTAAAAACTATAAAATTTGAATACCTTCCTATATATTCATACAAAATATTATATAATTAGAAAAAAAAAGCATACTTTTAAAACGTGGTGTGGAAAATGCGAAATGTTTAAAGAAATGGAAAATTTTCTAGAAAAATATTACTATAGTAATCATGTTAAAATATTGAAATCTAAACACAAATATTTTATTGTCAGAAATTATAATACACCTACCCTCCAGCATATACATGTAAAATTAAGCTCTTACCCATGTTTTTATATTTTTTAATTTGGGTCACATTTCAAGAAAAGGTAACCATGCTTTTTTAACAGTCTAAGAAATTTTGAAGAGCTTTTCAAAACATTCAAACCACATTGATGATATGCCCACAGAACAAAAATTTAAGTATTTGTCCAGCTTTTAATATGACAACATGATGTAAACAATTTGACTTTATTTCATATATACTAATGTTATTAAACTTCAGAACAAATTTTGCTGGACTAAATTTCATTTTGAGAACATAAATTCCTAGGCATCAGAGATCTGAATGTCAGAAGGCAAAAACATATTAATTTCAGAAACTGACTTGTGACCTACTTCCTTACAGATATAAGATATTCTTAGATCATTGAAACTAACTTAATGCCAATTTTCAGAGACTATTTACTTACAGTACATCTAAAGGACATAATAATGTCCAGCTTCCAAACTCCAAATGGACAAAAACCTTCTTGCTATGTTGTAATGAATCTTCACAATATACCGAAAAAGTTAAAAGAAATAAATAAAGAAAAAGGCATAATAATGATGTTTTGGGTAGTTATTATTTATATGCAATTTCATAATAATATTGATGAATAGACTATTGAAAATTATGTATGAAACTTGACTTTTTTTTTTTTTTACATTTTGCTGAAGCCTGACTACCTCTGTATCAAGAAATATGGGATACGTTGAAGTATGCAACCCATCTGATATCTAAAAATTTAACCTTACTTGGTAATTTCTGGTGTCAATGTCTCTGGTGAAATACTAAATTATAGGAGATCTGAAGTATGGAGATTTAACAACTCTCTAATTAAAACTGCAGCATTTGTGCAACAGATGAAGACTATTTCAGAAAAAAATTAATATCAATAAAAACCAAGAAAGTAGCCTGGGTGTTTTGTGGGAAGCTGCCAGAGCAGCCATGAGGGATAATTTGCTTGTGGCAACAGCAGCACAAAAAATATACCTTGAGTAGTAGTGTCAATTAGAAGAAGTTAATGAAATGTAAAAAACAACATTAAATAAAAGCAGGTACCCTAGAACCCTCCATTTTTTGATTAAACAGAGAAAATAAGTTCTTCGTGTGAATAACACAGTCAATGTATTAAAGCTTATTGAACAGATTCACAATGAAAGGGAAGTAAATGTAAAAAATTATTTGCATATAATTAGAATGTAAAGAGTAGGAAAAACATTTAACAAGAAAATCTCTTTACTGCTTAAATGTTGACTATAATTGTATTATACTATATAAATAATGTTAATATTAGATTTTGGAATTTTTAGCATACAGTAAATCTATGCACACTGAAAATTATTCACAAAGAAAGTGCATGCGTGAATGTACATGAATTAAAGGTAATTCGTTCTTCTCAGACTTTGTGAATCTCAATAAAACATTGAATTACCTGCTTTGTTTTAGAAACATATTACCATGAATTGAATTTTTAGATTTAAAAAAAATTGTTTATAATAGATAAATCTTGCAGATTAAATATTGATCTTGAATTATTTTTAAAAATATTTTAAAATTTATGGTGGATTGATTAATTTTATTTTCTTGATGCTGTGTTGGGTTTCCTTCTGCTACTTCATGAATAAATATATTTATATAAATAATGCAATTAAAATAACTAATTAATATATTAGTCAGTATACAGTTTTAAAGATTGCTTATGAAAACTGTCATGGATAAACAGTAGAACAAGAAGTTTCCTACAACGTCTTTTTATGATACAAATGAAAAACACTTGGTCTTTATCCTAAAAATTACATGCAATATAATTATATGTAGAAGAGAATCTAGTGGTCTCTCACATTCTTTAAGAGGTAAATTCCTTTAAAATTGGACACAAAGGACTTTCTCTTTTGAAAAAAAGTAAGGTAAGACACAGCAAGTTATGACATGAACAACCAGAGGTATTCAAATAAAAATGGACAATTAGTTGCTTTGGCTATTCTAATGTGTCAGAGAGTAGTGTTTATAACTAAGCTTTGCTCTAATGTTACCAAGTTTTGCAAAAATATATATCTTTATGTTGGTTTATATGAATTAATTGAAAAAATAAATGCAATGTGCATAAAATAAAATTATCTATAACCAGTGGGAATGAAGTACAGCTAAAAGATCAGAAAAGTTTTAGTAGGAATTAGAATGAGTGAAAATAAGACATTAGAAATTTTGCAGAGCTAAAGTTTTGTTTCTGCTTTTCCATTTTTGTACTTGCATTTGAATTTGGGGCACTTATACACTTAGTACCTCGTTTTAACTCAATAAATTACTGAAAAGCAATTTGGTGTACAGCCCATGAAAGTAAGTATCAAAAAAAATACACAAAGTAACTGTAGAACATAAGAAAGATTACTTAATTCCTAAATAGTGCTCTTTTGTCTATTAATTTAGCACTCACAGACAAAGGACAAAAGCAAACATAGACAAATGATTTTAGTTCTTTCTACAAGTTAAAGGAATAACTCATTTCAGGAAGTAGAGTTTACTGGCTAATTTAAGTTAACTTTTTAAAATTCAAGTTGTCTAATATCAGTTCTTTCTTCCAAAATGTTACAATTGTATCTGTGGGGTATAAATTTCCAGAATGCTGGTTCTGTTAAAATTCATTTCTTTGAATTTCAGTAGATTTTTTTTCTTCTCCTTATATCTAAAAGCACCTATTGCTATACAGAGCCAAGAATTGAGATTTGATTTTGAAGAATTTAGTGAATGAAGGAAAATTTGCATTTAATGGTGATGAAAATTTCTACTAAATTATTAAATTTTACAAAGTGGTTTAACACAAATTTCTCTTATCAATAATTGTCTCATCAATTTCATAAAATTAGCACAAGAACCACTTCATTGTTTGTCTTATCACAAGTTATCCAGTATTTTTATTCTTTTTCCCTATGCGAAGAATAAATTTTGTAGCTAAATTTTTCTAAACTATTTACAGATGTCTAATGTCTTCTACTTTTTTACTCAATTTTTAAGACATTTATTCAGAATGAGAAAATATGCTCCACTGAGTTTAAAATTCTAACAACTTATGAATTTAGCACTTAAAAAGTTCTTCTGAATTTTTGAATTTTTAAGCTTTAAAAATTAACTTATTAATAATAAAATTCCTCTTTTATTATGTACTTTATACATTTTTTAATTCTTAGTTTTTGTATGTGAAATATTTTTTAAATAAAGTTTTTTTTTGTTGTTTGTTTGTTTGTTTGTTTTTGTATAGACAGAGTTTCATTTTATCCCCCTCGGTAGAGTGCTGTGGAGTAACAGCACACAGCACCCTCCGACTCCAAGGCTTTGGCGATTCTCTTGCCTCAGCCTCTCAGTAGCTGGGACTACAGGCATCCACCACAACGACCGGATATTTTTTTGTTGCAGTTTGGCAGGGATCAGGATTGAACTGGCTACCCTCTGTATATGGGGCTGGTGCCCTATCCACTGAACCACAGGCGCCGCCATTAAATAAAGTTTTCAAAAATTTTTGGAAGTGTTATACATAGAATTATGAAGGTAGTTAGAGTTCTAATACTTCTGCACACCCGTTTACCCCTGTTACAAATATCTTGCCTTACTTTATACATTTATCTCAATTAACAAACCAGTGTAACATTTTCTCTGAGTTTCATTAGTTTTCATGCTGTTAACAATTTTGAGGAGTATTTATCAGTAGTTTATAGTATGTCTCTTAATCTAGATTTCTTTGAAATTTTCAACATGGTTAGGTAGGATTTACAATTTTTTAGAAGGAATAATACTAGACACAAAGTACCATGATCATCAAAATGCCATATCATATCAAGGTTGTATATAGTCATCATGATTTATTATAGAGAATTATATCTCCCCTCCCATATTGTGCTGTTCCCAGAGAAGACTTCAAGTGTGGGTTGCACTTAGGAGTGGTGGTTATATACCACCTTCATAAGGGCAAAATATATTCATAAATTATTTGGAATTCTTCTGCAAGAAGAATTCAAATGTATATGTTCAGGAAGACTTTGTCAGAGTATTTTCTGTAGGAGAATAAGCCAAATAATCTTATTTTATTCCAACTATTTTTCTAAAATACTTAGAATTTGTGAAGATGATACTATCAGATGGGATTACTTGAAAACCATACAGTTAATTTAAAGGGAATAGCTATCTTGAATTTAAAAAAAAAAAAAAAAAAAAAAAAAAGCAGCACAATGAATTTTTGGAATTGCAATCCAAAGTTACCATACTTATTTAGTGTCATTACTCTCCTTTGGTTATAAACTCTTTGAAGAAAAATAACAGTCGGGCAGTGCCTGTGGCTCAGTGAGTAGTGCGGCCCCGTATACCAAGGGTGGTGGGTTCAAACTCGGTCCCGGGAAAACTGCAACAGCAACAAAAAAAATAGCTGGGTGTTGTGGTGGGCGTCTGTAGTTCCAGCTACTGGGGGCTGGAGGAGGCTGAAAAAAGAGAATTGCCTAAGCCCACGAAATGGTAGGTTGCTGTGAGCTGTGATGCCACTGCACTCTACCGAGGACAACAAAGTGAGACTTTGACTCTTAAAAAAAAAAAAAAAAGGTAACAGTCTATCACAGCAGTTCCTAACCTTTTTGTCACCAGAGACTAGTTTCATGGAAGATAATTTTTCCATGTACCAAAACAGGAGGAGTGGTTTTAGAAGCATTCAAGTACATTACATATATTGTACATTTTATTTCAATTACCATTATGACTTTTACATTGTAATATATAATGAAATAATTGTACAACTCAACATAAGGCAGAATCACTGGAGGCAGTGAGCTAGATCCTTCGTGTGTATAGTTTATAGTAGGTTTCATGCTCCTATAAGAATCTAATGCTATCCCTGATCTAACAGGAGGTAGAGCTCGGGTGATTATGGGAGAGATGGCAGTTGGGGGACAGCAGTCTTATTTACCTGCCACTTATCTCCTACTGTGTAGTTCACAGGATTGCAGACCACAGATCTATCATATTCACTATTATACTCCCAATACATAAATGTACTCCTAGTATACTTTATGATACTGAAAAAATTAATACCTTAAATGTGAGAATCTAAATAATAAACAACTTTCAAAAATACTTATAATCATTATTTATGCATTAATAGCAGAGACAAATTATAAGGCACTTGCTGTGATCAAGTTAATTCATATAAACTTACCCCTAGTAGAATCTCTTTGACTATAAATTTCAATCACTATCTATATTTTTGGCAATGATTTAAGCTTTATTTCAAGGCATTTTGATTCCAGAATATGCTTTGTTGAAAAGGGTAGATTATATATATTATATTTTTTGAACTTTTGCTTAATGTTATTCCCCTAGAAATTCACAATTGATATTTTAAAAGCAGAGTCTGAGACTTCATTTAGTAAGGAAACGTTGTAAAAAATGTTGTGTGTCCTCGGTTTTCTCAAATGTATTGAAACACAAATAGTTTTTCTTAACAAGGAATAGCTATCATTTCCTTAAAATAGTGTATCTCAGAATCTAAAGGAGTCTCCTTAAGATGAAGATCTTATTATTATATTCCAAGTATTTTCTTAAAATTATATATTGTAATTAAAAAATACCATGATAATTTAGAATTGTTATTCTCCTACTAGAATATAAATTAATTTTACTGCTTTTTTTTTTTAATTCAAGATAGTTTTGTCATTTATTTCCTTTAAATTTACTGTATGTTTTCAAGTTCCTGTCTGATAGTATCATCTTCACAATCTATTGGTCAGGGTTATTTTTCTCAAATCTACTATCCAGTAAAATTCACTTATTGATAAAACTATTGAACAGGAAGCTAGAAAAAAAGAATAGGTCAAATGGCATACCAGTAAAGAGTTTCCTCGAGGCTCACTTCAATTTATCAATTATGAGGGAATTATTTCTTCATGCAAGAAATAGATTTTTCTCTAATAACCTCCTAGTCTTCAGTCTATTGATTCTGTCACAAAATAGAATGAGCTTTCCTTTCCTTATTGTTTTCCATGAAACATAGTCATATTTGACTCTACATGGTATTTTCTTTTCCTAAATACTCATCTTCATGTAAAAATTAATACATTAATAATTTCCATTCTCTAATATTAAATTAAAGGGCACACTCATACCAGATTTCTAACTGAGTGCAATGTTTAATGGAGGATTCTATCTCGGTAAATAGCACTATCATTCACTTAGTTTGAAACTGTGCTTCAACATACCTCACTACATTTAAATTCTGTGCTCTATGACTTCACTTCTTTGTTTGGTTCAAGTGTATTTTTCTTTAATTTCCTTCATAGGTACATATGTTCTCCTTGATGATTTCCAACATTGTTTAGTTGAATAAGTAAACACTACTGTGTATAATAAGGCATCTAGACCTATCTGTATCTAAACTGATAATATTATCTTTGAACCATTTTATATATATATTTTTTTTTATTAAATTATGAATTACTTACAGAACAAGTTTGGGAAGACAATTTTATGAGAAGTGACCTTATGTGAGTTGTTGTAATCATTTCATCTAGTATACATGACTCAATGATAAATAATATTTCACCTCCATACTGATTATGTATAGAATTAATAGGATAATAAATTTGTTCAATGTGAAAATGTTGGTAATTTGGCACTTTTATTCCACCCACTACATGTAGCTCTCTAGAGGTCACACTCATTATCATCAATCACATTATTTTACATATAAGGCAAAAAGCATTTACATAAAAAATTAGAAGAGAACTGAAAATATTGAACCAAGTGATGAGAGATCAACAGTGAATGATAGCACTGTGTCCAAAAGACATGAAAATTCTACTTCGTCTAAAAGACAGCATTTTCGTGTTCTTTTGTAAGTGCTCTCAGTTTTAGGATCATGGAGTGAGAAAAATGTTGGAAGCAGGTATAGAAATGTATGTAAGTAGTAAGCAGTATTTGTAATTTTCCCAATATTTGCAACTAATCCAAAAAATGTTCTTTTATGTTATTTATTAAATGTTTATCAGGTGTGAATCACTGGACTTTGTACTATGAGAATCCTACCTGTTCAAAAATCATCAAATTTATTACTAGTTGTGCTAACACTAGATACTTCTAATTTTTCTGTGAATAGTCTGACTTGCATATCTATTAACATGATAAATATTAAATTTACAACATCATAATTAAATAATACCTTATTCATTTTTTTTACCTTTAAGCCAGTTTATTCATTAGCAATACTTAATCATTGCTTACAAACTCTGTTTTAGATACTCCAAAGGTAGCAATGGAATGGTGGTAAACAAAGACTTACTGTAATGCCTGGCCTCAAGGATCTATATTTAGTAAAATATAAAGATATTAAACATGTACAAATAAGCATTGCAAAGCTAAAAAGGGTATCATATGGAGCTAAGCATACTTCACCAATGAACTGTATACATCAGCGATTCATACAGGACACACAAGTTTATGTCACAGTAATATAAATATAAAAAGGATCATTAATTTAAAAAATAAAGGTTTAGTTATCATGTAAACTATATAACTGTTAATTTCAAGCTTGCAGGAAATTCTTCTTCATATTACCTTTACTCTGGGACCCAGGAGATGGAGTAGACACATCAAAAGTATGTCTACTATCTCGGACTGATTAAAAGAAAAGTGGGTGGGGGAGTATGGTGAATTGAGATTTGTTCATTACCAAGAACATTCTATTAGCCAAAATAAGTTTCATAACAATACACAATGTAAAAAAGGTGAAAAAGAAAATTATAAGATGTTGACAGGAGACAATTGAAGACCTTTCTAGAAAAGCATTAATGCTAACAGCAAAGTTATTTAATCTTGGCATATGTAATTGATAGGATATAAGAAGTTATGGAAATATGCTGAGTAAAAACCAGCTTTAGAGTTTATATCAAAATTCTGCTCTAGCAGCAGGAGCAAGATGGTGGACTAGAGACCACTCCTTAGCAGCCACTTGGGGTGAGACAGGAGAGAGAAGACTCCAGCCACCTCTGGATGGGAGATCCTGCCCAGAAATATCACTCTGGGGGCACAGTGAAGCTGTAGGTACTCAAGGAGCCAAAGAGGATGTGAGAAGCTGAGGAAGACAGGCACAGAAGACAAGCACCTGGGTACAGGCAGAGGCTATCTGGCCCTATTGTCAAAGGACCAAAGACTGAATAAGGCCTATCTTGCAGTTTTTTTGTTTTTGGACTAGGCTGCTCATTTGAGCTGCCTTAGAAGGGCTGAAGGGAGGAAGTAAACTCAAACAGCATGGGGTGGCTGGGATTAAATCACTGGGTGGGGAGGAACTTCCATAACCTTGGCTTCTAGCAGGGCACCCAGAAGGAACAGAGCACAGGGTCCAAGTACACAGCTGGTTCTGGCACTCATGCTGAGCTCAGGCAGCCACCCTTGGGGTGAGTTGAATGGATCCTACACCCCCTGGAAAAGCCACTTTTTTGTCAGGGGGCAGTTTGGAAAGTCAAAGCATGCGCCTAAGAAATCTGGAGAGAGCTTCAGAATCCCAATCCTGTGGAGCCTGAATGCCAACCAAATGACAAAACCCTGATTGAGAACAAATAAATCAGGAAGACAGCACTGGGTCTCTTTGGTGGCTAGATAGTGGTTTCCCACCTCCATCTATACAACTAACATGTGTGTTCTGTGTCTTCTAATATCACAGTGCCACCTCATACCAAGGTAATATATTGCTATTTATACACCCATTAAAAAAAAATCTTTTCTCTTATTTTCTCAATTTTTTCCTTAGGTTTTTTTATATTGTTCTTGTTGTTTGGTTTGGTTTGGTTTGGTTAAATTTTTATTTTTACATTTCTACTTTTTTAAATAGCTCCATTTCTGCTACAGTTTTCATGCACTTTTATTCTCTCTTTTTTATTTCTCTTTTTTGCTCTCTCTTGGGAAATATTTTTCTACTTCCCTCATCTTTCCACATAAATTTATCATAAAACAAGTAAGATATACCTTTTTTTCTTCATCTTATATGCTTTGTTTTCAATTTCCTTTTTCTTTCTTTTTTTTTTTTTTCCTGATTTGCTTAATTCTATTTCATTTTGTAGTCCATTTATGGGGCAAAGACTCACTCTGAGGCCAAGGGGGGTTCATGGCACTGATCTGGCTCAAGAAGGCCATCAGCTCATGGTCTGAGATGTCTCTCTAGCGTTGGCCTTTGATAAGATGGTTTTGGTGGGTCCACACTGCAACATACTGCAGATTGATTTATATATTTTGTGAAGCTGGAATCTTACCTTTACAAAGACTAGTAAGAAGCTCCTGACCTCAAGGGACATACACAGCTTGGTCTGCCCAGAATCATAAAATTGGGGGTATAGTTCAAAGCACCTTGCTAAATACCATGACTTGTCTTGTCACTCTCTTTCTGTCCTTCTTCTCCCCTTTCTTTCAATTTTTCCCTCCAATGCAACCCCCCACACACTTTTTTCCTTTATCTATTTGCTTTTCTTTCTCCATTCACACTCTTTATCCTTGTCTTCCTTTTGGCCTTATATCAAAATGACTGTTCAAGAAAAAATTAGGATCAAGGAAATGAACCAAACCAAACACAAATGAGCAGGAACAAAAAGAAAAATTCTGGCAACGTGAAAAACTGGAACAGAGTGACCTCCCTCCAAAGACCAGGAGGTAGCTATCAGAGAGGATTCCACCTATAAAGAACTAAAGAAAATGAAAGAAAGGAATTTAAAATATGGAGTGAAAAATAAGAACGGAAATTGAAGAGAAAGTTGAGAATAATCAAAAGGTGATCCAAAAACACAACTAAATTGGATGAAAGACGTAAGGAATACAGAAAGGATATAACAGAGCTTAAGAAAGGGAAGCATTCAATCAGGGAGCTTAAAGATGCAGTAGAAAATACAAAGAGAAGATTAGACCATGGAGAAAAAGGAATGTCAGAGATTGAGTATACAATTTATAAGATAACTCAGTAGTCAAAAAAGCATAAAAGAAAAGAAAGAATATAGAGTGCTCACTCAGAAAATTATTGGGCTTCACTATTCACTAAGTGTTCAAATACTTAGATCTATTCTCTACACTGACCTTCATAGTGGACCACCAACAAAGTAAACACCCAGAATAAAGGACAAAGACTAGCTTCCATAATGGTGCAAAGGATAAAAGGAAGCAATGCATTTGTACAAAATAAGATGAATAGAATTCCACCACACTTACTGATTCTCTCAATAAATGTTAATGGCTTGAATTCCCCACTAAAGAAGTATAAGCTGGCTGATTGCATAAAACAGCACAAACTATGAGTTTCTCCAGGAAACTCACCTAACCTCAAAGGGCAGAACATGCAAGGTGAAGTGTTGGAAAACAATATTTCAGGCAGTTGGAAATCACAAGAAAGGAGGGGTCACAACCTTATTTTCAGATACAAGTGGATTTAAAACATTGAAGATAAGAAAGGCAAGGATGATTACTACATACTGGGCAGGAGAAAAATACAAGAGGATATCTCAATTCTAAATATTTATGCACCCAACTTAAATGTTCCAGACTTATGAGACAGACTTTAATTGATCTGAGCAATATATCCTATAATACCATAATAGCTGAGGACTTAAACACCTCTGTGGCATAACTGGATAGATCCTCAAAACAGAAGCTAAACAAAGATACAAGTGGCTTAAATTCAAGCCTTGAACAACTGGGCTTAAAAGACATATAGAATGTACCATCCCAAAGCTAAAGAACAGATGTTTTTCTCAATAGCCCATGGAACTTCCTGAAAATATATTATATCCTAGGTGACAAATCAAACCTCAACAAAATACTAAGAAAAACTTGAAATCATACCTTGTATATTTTCAAACTACCAGGCAGTAAAGTTGGAACTGAACTCCAACAAAAATTTTCATCCCACACAAAGGCATGGAAACTATACAATATTTTCCCAAATGACAGTGGGGTCAAAAAAGCAATAAGGAGGAAATGATAAAATTCTTCAAATATAACAACAATGAAGCTACAAGCTACCAAAACCTGTGAGATATGACAAAGGCAGTCCTAAGAGGAAATTTTTATCACATTATGTGCCTGCATGAGAAAAATAGAAGGAGACCACATCAACAACCTAATGCATTGTCTCAAGAAAGTGGAAAAGGAAGAGCAGTCCAATCTGAAACCTAGCAGAAAGAAAGAAATAACCAAAATTAAATCAGAAATAAATGAAATTGAAAACAAAACAATCATTCAGAAAATTAATGAAACCAAAGGTTGGTTCTTTCAAAAGATAAATAAAGTCAAATAAAATTTTGACCAGGTTAACTAGAAACAGAAAAGTAAAATTTCTAATAACCTCAATCAGAAACAAAAGGTGAAATAACAACAGATACAACAGAGATAAAATAGATTATTTCTGACTAATACAAGAAATTCTTTGCCCCCAAATTTGTCAATGTGGAGGAAATGGATCATTAACTGAAATCATACCATCTCTCTAGACTTAACCAGGAAGAAATAATGGTACAATATTGGTTCAAATATTTAAATATTAAAAATTTTCTTTAACAGACCAATATCAAGCACTGAGATTAAAGAAGCAATAAAAGAATTCCATCAAAAATTCCAGAAACAGAGGGCTTCACACCAGAATCCTATCAAATCTTCAAAGAAGAACTTGTACCTACACTGCAGAAACTATACCAAAACATTAAGAAGGAAACAACCTTTCCCAACATATTCTATGAAGCAAACATCACCCTGATACCAAAACCAGGAAAGGGCCTAACTAAAAAGAACTACAGACCAATTCCACTAATGAATATCAATGCAAAACACTCAACAAAACCTTAGCTAATAGATCGCAGCTACATACTAAAATCAATATATATACATCATGATCAAGTAGACATCATCCCAGGACACAAGGTTGGTTTAACATATGAAAATCCATAAATGTTAATTAACCATATCAATAGAAGCAAAAACAAAGACCATATGATTCTCTCAATAGATGCATAAAAATATTTGCTAAAATTCAGAAATCTTTTCTAACAAGATTACTTAAAAATACAGGCAAAAGTGGCGCTTTTCTAAAACTGATTGAAGTCATCTATAACAAACCCACAAGCAACATCATAATGAATGGAGTCAGACTCCCTTAAAACTGAAACCAGATAAGGTTTTCCTCTATCACCACCATTATTCAACATAGTTCTGGAAGGTCTAGCCAGTGCAAGCAGGCAAGATAAAGTCCGATATCTAGTAATGGGATTGAAGCATCAAAGGGAATGTCTACTTTTAGCTCTCTGAGGATTTTCCACACACAATAGTAACTGCACGGCTTTCTACCTCTTACTGTGATTTACATCTCTTCCCAAGTGAGTTTCATCACTATTATTAAGGACATGCCAAAATCTGAATGTGAGAGCCCCATTCTTCTTTTTCCATCCTATTACTGGGTTTGGTACAAATATTTGAATATTATAAAGACAGGATTGTAGAAGTTTGCAATTTTAGTTTATTTAGTATAATGTGTGGATTAATGAAAAGATCCAGGGGTTGCTTCTGATTTGAGGCAGGTCTCTTTGAGTGAGAAGGAGTTCTTTGTTTTTTGGAAGGAATACTTTCTTTCATTTAAATATTCCTTAGATTTATTTCTTGCATCACACACACATACACACACATACACACACATCCCACAAATCAATTACTGAGTCGAGTGAATTTAACATAGTGATTTAGAACCAAAAGTTCTGTACTATGTTCCTTTCTTAAAGCCCTAACTTTTACCAGCAGTGTATATAGAAAATCAATTAAAAACTGTAGGATTTGTGTGTTCAGAGATTAAAATAACAGCAAGTAACAGATCTTAGTTGTGATGATTGCCATTATCTCTTACCTATGTCTGGTGAAGTATAATCTATTCATGTAACATCAACATGACTATTGTTTAGTGTCAAAAGACTAGCGTTAGCTCATAAATGTTGCTATGATTCTGATTCTAGAATTAATCATTCACACTGTGGAAATTTTTAACATACTATTTAAATAATAGTTATAACAAACAACAAATAAGCACAGACATACAAACCCTAAAAACTGAAAGCTAACTTTATTGTCAAAATAGTCAAAAATTCTAACTGTATTAAGAAGATCTCAGTGGGTGAAAATAAGATAATATCTTATAATGTTAGGTCAGAATATACATCTACAGCAAACCCACAGCCAATATCTCAGGAATGGAAGAAAAAGTATCCAATGTACTCAGCCCTACTATGAAGCTA
>CAUYPK010097521.1:0-11221 GCA_963574355.1 Loris lydekkerianus | reverse complement strand
GAGCTTTTTGACCTTTCCAATATGTTTTAAACCATCAAAAACCGCATGGGAGCTGACACCCAGTTCTTCCACCATCCCACGCACCGTTTGTGATGGGTCAGTCTCCATCAGGGTCCTCAAATCCTCGTCCTGGATTACTCTAGATCGACCACTTCGGGGTTCATCTTTGAGGCTAAAATTTCCGGAACGAAATTTCGCAAACCAACGTCGAACAGTGAGTTCATTAACACTATCATTGCCAAATGCCTCAGGCTGTTTCGGCAGCACTTTGGTTCAATTAGAATTCGTAGAGAAAAATTGGCCGAAAATAGCTTAATGACATCATATAGTAGCAGGCTAAAAATAAAAAAATTTAAAAGCAGAAAAAAAATGAACAGCATCAATTTACAGAGTACAAAATTCTCCATGGATCAGTATACACCACAACACAGTAGAATAAATATTTATTGAGATATGGAGCTACAAAAATACATGACATTAAAATGGACAAAACTTTTGAAACAGCCTGGGCATTGTGGAGGGCACCTGTAATCCCTGCTACTCAGAAAGCTGAAGCAAGAGGATCAATTGAGCCCAGGAATTTGAGGTTACTGTGAGCTGTGATACCACTGCACTCTACCCAGGACAAAAGAGACTCTGTATAAAAAAAAAAGAGAGAGATAATAAATAACAATAAATTGTGACCTACTTCTCTCCTTGAATACCTCCACAGGTTCAGACTGAACCTAAGTATGCCATATCTTTATACCCTGTCCTTTGCCGAGGTCCCAGCCAATTTCTCAGATAAGCCTCCTACTCTCTCCAGACTAAAATGGAAGAAATGGATAATAGCTCTAAAGTGTACTTTAGGGACTACAAGAGGAAGAAGAGGAGAGATAATTACAGGGCTTGGAGGGACCGTCTGAGCTGTGGCATGCTGTCTGTGCAAAAGAGCAGAAGTGTAGGACCAGATGTGGGATCAGCAATGTGACATGAACTTGTAATGAAGTCTGTGGCTACAATCCTCGGGAGGTCACAGGGAGCTCTGAGAAGGAGCCTTCTGCAGGATAGTGGGCCGTCTCTCAGATGATGAGAGACCCTCAGTGTCAGTGGTGAAGGAAGCTAAGTTTTTCAGGGAAAGCAGAGGTGAGACAGTTGTTTAAGATTAAAACATCAAAGATTTGGAGAACATGGAGGCCCTACCCCATCTTTAGTAGGCTTATGGATGAATGTATAGATTGCAAATACAAACATGGGGAAGAAGATGGGGGATTTGGTCAAGGGATGGAATCGAGAGACAGGCAAAAGATTTGCCATGCAAGGAAGATACCAAAAAATGGGGTTAAAGGAGGAGAGAAGAGGTAAAGATAGCGATTTTTAGCCAGGGAAGGCGCGTGGTGCCAGTAGAGAGCACGGAAGGTTGGGTGCTGCAGGCCAGCTGACCTACCAGAATTCAACGTCAGGGGTTCCAGTGGGTACAAGGTGAATGTCAAGATCAATTATTCCACTAAACCAGGAGTGGGCCAAAGGCACTTACACCACCAGTCTCTGAGGATGATTACCAGAAACAAGGTCGTTGAAGAAGGAGAGAATCCTGGTAACAAGGGAATGTGGAGAAAATGGTTAAAATGAAACAATGCAACCCAGCGGTAACCTCGCCCATGTGCCCCAGAATATCTATCACAGCCTGACTTTTAGTGGCATCTTCGGAAACAGCCAAACACAGACTGGCAGGGGACGGTGAGTAAACGACGACACAGTCACATATTGAAATTGGGCAGTACCTGTGGCTCAAGGAGTAGGGCGCTGGCCCCATATACCGGAGGTGGTGGGTTCAAACCCGGCCCCCAGCCAAAAACTGCAGGAAAAAAAAAAAAGAAATACCACTCAGCAGTGAAAATGAGTTGACTGAGTCTGCATGCATCAGATTCAGATGGATCCGAAAAGCAGAAGACACACAAAAATTACACTACGTGATGCTATTTACCTGAAGTCCAAATGCACACAAAATTCTAAAATGTATTCAATTTTACTAAAGATGTTTTCAGATAGTAAACCTGAAATTCCTATGGGAGGAGATCACCAACAGAGAAAGCGCAGCAAGTACTTCACTATGTTGGAAACATTCTACTTCTTAAGGGTTTACTTCATTATCTTTTATATCTTGCATACATTATATTTTCTTTTTGTGTGACCAAAATATTTCATTAAAAAATAAACACTACCATGTAAAGAGGGGAAGGTCCCCCAAAGACTCTCCGACAAATATTTCTCAGGCAGTCTGTGAGAGCTCTAGAGCCCAGGAGACTTCCTGTCTGTGCCCCAGGACTGGCTGGGGATCTAAAAATTCTGGAATCCGATTTTACCAATGCTACAAGTGACTCTGAAGAATTTCAGGAAGAATGTAAAACTGTCTCTCTAATTGGCAAGATTTCACTCAGAATTCAGAGTTCTTTTTGCAGCAAACAAAGACAAACAAAAAGTGAATGCTGTAAACTTTATTAGAAAATAGTCCCCTGAGAAAAGAACTGTCACTTTGGTAGGTAACCTCCAAGTGCCTCCACAGAGGGAGGAAGAGGGTAGCTCTGTCTCTCTGCATGTGACACTGGGGAGAAACTGCACGGAAACCCCTCAGGGAGGGGGTAGCCAGGTTTCAGTGGAGATGAGGAAAGCAAAAGGGTTTCTGGACACATTTGAAAACGCCAATGTGTACACTCATTCTAGAAACACACGGAGCTTAACCTGGAACGGATGAGACTTTGTAAAACCTTGAAACCACCCCGGGGGGAATATGGACATTTGCTCAAATGCTTTTTTTTTTTTTTCCAAGTGAATTCATCCTGGACCAAAATGTCTCATCCCTTCCCCAATCCCTCTCCATCTCCACGGCTAAATTCAAGCTGTGACTATCAACAGGTGAGCCATCCAGGTACAAAGGAGGGCACAGCTGGGGCTCTAGAGATAGAGGGGAAACTGCCCGTGGGGACCCCAAATCTATTGGAGGTAGGCAATGGAGGATTGGTGCCTACAGCGAGTCACTGAGAAGTCATCCCCAGACTGCCAGAGGCTTCCAGGCCCCATGTGCACCTTTGCCCCCAACCTCTTCCTTTCATTGCCAAGAGCATCCCTTCCAGCAGTGAGGGGCCATCTAATAGCTTCACACAACTGGAGGCCCCCGGCTGTCTTCACTGAAGACACAAGACTATAAATAAATGATAAAACATGAGAGAAAGGTCAGGCTCCAGGAAAACACTCCTCATAAATCCCCCTGATCCCGACTGCTCCTCCTAGAAGCAGATTAAGTGTAAAATACGGGTCTTGAATGGGGTCCAGCCAAAATTTATGCAGCTTGAGGGCTTTCTGGAAGGACTGTGTTATTTCAAAGGAAGTGAGTTAGGAAATGTGGTGCTGGTGGATGGTCCTGGAAGGAGGGGAGATGGGCCACTCTTACCAACCAAGTGGGATCTTCCAGCTCTGCTATAAGAGGACCCCACTTGTCACAATGCAGGTCTGCTTTTACTGGGTCTGTTTCTCTCATCTGTGAAATGGGGATAGTTACAGGATCTATATGTCCAAAGATGCGCTCCTCCCCTTTCCTCTGGGCCATGGTTTGCATGGAATTCAACATCATTCACCTGCCTCTGACACATGTACACACACTACCAGGCTACGTCTCCAGTGGAACCCCAAGTGGCTGACCTCTCCTTCCCACCCTGTCTGACTCTCAGGGAAGGTTGGAGCTGGCAAAGGGAGCCTCGTTGGGCCGTCAGGTCGCAGCTCCTGGCAGAGACAAGCAGGGCTCCCTGCCCAGCACAGCAGGGACGAGGCAGCGCTCCTTGCTCTTCCCCCAAGACCTCTGCTAACGCTCTGTGGGGGTTGTCAGGAAGTGGTTCTGTGCTCAGCTATCTATCAGGAGCAAGAATAACAAAGTCAGCTTCTACATAGTCACTCCCTCACGGGTGAATCATGTAACCCCACACCCTTTCAGGTCCTTCAGATTTAAATCATTTGAGAATGATTAACCCAGTTTTAGGAAACTAATATGGCTTTTAATGATGATACTGGCTTGTAATGATTTAGTGCCTAGCAGGTGCCACTGCTGGGAACACAGGCCCTTAGGTGGCCTGAAAAATGGTTCTAGGGCCAGACTTTGTCAGTAAAGATAAGAGATGGTGAGACCTCTGAGACTCCGGCCAGGTACCATCCCTGCTAAGTTTCTAAAGGACCAATTAAGCAAGGATGCTCTCAATACAAAAGCGTCCCTAAGATTCCACCCTCATGAGCTGAGCCAGCCCACGTGCCAATTAAAAAGTCCCCTCCAGACTCTTACCTAAGGCCAATGTCTAGAGAAATTTCAAGACCACCTCTTCCCTGACCCCTTTTCCCCTTTTAACCCTGGTGTGGGACCTCCAGGTCATTCATTTCAACAGCAGGAGACCAGAAAAAGGCAGGTAGAGGGGAGGGAGCCCCTGAGAAGATGTCATCCCATCTCCTCTGCCACTGTTTTCCTACTTTGGCTGACTCAGTCGGACCGCAGTCTCGGTTCTGCCTTCACTGGCCTCTGAGCACCTGAGTTAGGAGGCAGTGCCCCCCTGGTTCCAGTTGTGACCAACAAGGCTCCTAAATCTCTGGCCACCAGGATGCCCAGAGGATTCTGGGACGTAATCAGGTCTCCCGACCTTTCAGGAAACGTCCAGAAGCAACCCTCAGGAATACAGCAGTATCTTTCTTCCCCCTCGTTTCACAGCTAAAAATACTTAAGATGTTTCTTCTGAATGAAACACAAGTGCCTCCAGGTCAGGAATGAAAATTTCCCCAGGTCTATAAATTGTGCAGTAAAGGTTGCTGTCCAGGTTAAACAGCACAAGCTTGGAGAGGAGATACTTCTGTTTAACTTTCTTCCCTTTCTATCAACAAACGAAAACACAGCCACTGAATTCCACTCATTCCTCACTGTGGGCATTCTCTCTCTGGCTTCTCGGACAAATTCTACCCTGGTTTTCACACTTAATTCAAATAACGGGGTCTCGTCCTGCTAACTATCTGATGAAGCAGAAGAGTAGCCTGTTTTCTGTCACCCAATCCCTTCCTTGTCCTCAGCCAAGGGTCCACTCGGGCTCCTTCACCAGGTGACTCAGTAAGCCACACAGCTGCACATGGCTGAGCCTCATGCGTGTAGTCATGTTGGCAGACAGCAGGTGGTCAGGAGTCAGACAATGACTCTCGGGGAAAGACACGTTCTGCTCTTCTCACTGCCTCATTATTGGATCACAGAGGGTTGCTGTGCTCCCAAATAGTGTCGTTAGGGAGAAACACAGGAGTGAATTTCCCAAACGTTTAACATAGAGATGTGGCTACCAAACAGAGAACCTATTACCTTCTCACTAGAGCCAGCACAGAAGCACGTCCTCCTTGACGCTGTGCGATCTCCTTGCTTCATTTCCAGGTATCACCCTTTCTAATCATTAGTTTCATTTTTGCCATAAAGGCATTTCAGACGTGACTTTATTTACAGCAGAGTAAAATCTAATATTATTACCTTCCTGATTTTGTAAGATAGTTTTATTTTCACTGCATCTTGAGTTTATTTAGCAATAATTACCAGAAAGACTATAGGTCTAATATTCCTTGCTCTTTGCCCCCTCCATCAAGTTATCTGGAAAAAGGCAAACCCAAGAGCTAGAAATGAAACCCAGAATTTCTGCAGAGGAGAGAGGTTAGGCCACATCTCCAAAGACCCTCAGTGAGAGAGCAAGGTGAAAAAACATCCAGTCCTTCTTAACATTATTCCAATAAATTGATAAAAGGTATTCTTAAAGATAAGTAAGGAGATATAAATGAATATGCGCTACTCTCAGACACATAAATGGGTGTCCATTTTGTAGATTTTAGACTTTCTTTAATAGCACACATATCTGAAGCTGTATATAAATATTGCACGTGCACTATTGACTCAGGATGATCCTTAGCTAACTACAGATATTCCTCAAACCAGATATTGAGGTTTACTTCAAAGGTCGGGAGACCTGATTACTTTCCAGCTCCTCACAGTAATGCTTGGCTGAATACAATGGAGCACACAGCTTAGAGGCAGGAATGCACTGCGGCCTTCCCCACAGTCGGGTCTGCTGATAACTGTAGACTTTGCTGTTCCGGGGACACCCCTTCCCTCCTCTGGCCAGGCTTAGTGCCAGACCCTGCACTGGGAGAACAAGACAGGGGACGTGCCCTGGCCTCATACATAGCTGTGCAGAGGGCCTGAGAGGCTGGGGCTTAACTTTTTTACCCAAAGGAAGGAACCTGTTGCAAAAGGTAAATAAATCTGGCTGTCCTGCTGAGGATCTGTGCCTTCTCACAAGGCTCATCTCCTCCAAAATTATCAAGAAGTCTGAGACAAGTTCTGGAGGTTTTAATCATTAAACACTACACTGAGAGCTACATAGGTTCCAGACACTAGAGATTCACTGGGGAGCAAAACCAAACAGTCAGAGAAGGGGGGACGGCAGGACAATGCAGAGATATCCCTGGGTTAAAGTTTGAGCAGCAGAAACCCTTAGCTACCCCTCTCCTCACTTCTCTTTGCCCTTTTGGTCTTCCCTCTTCAAACAGATTTCCTGATTCCTGAGACAGTAATTTGATTATTAATTCATTTATTTAACAAAGATATACTGAGCACCCACTGGACAACACCTACTGTGTGCCAGGTGCTGCGATAGATAAAACAGCAGTCATTTATTTAGAGAGATTCTCTTTGGGGTATTTGCATTTCAAACTTTTTTCCTACTTCTTTTCTATAGGGATATAATTCACACACAATAAAATCGGCCCTCTTAAAATTAAAATTCAATGGCTTTCACTAGATTTACAAAATTCCACAACTACCTCTATCTATTAATAATTCCAGGATATTTCCTTCACCCCGAAAAAAAATTCTGCCTATTAACATTTGTTCCCAATTCTTCCTTTCCCCAACCCTTGAAGACCACTAATCAACTTCCTATCTCTACGGATTTGCTTATCCTGGACATTTTATGTCGGTAGAATCATGTGATGTATGGCCTATTGAGTCTGGCTCCCTTCATTAGCATAATTTCAAGGTAATCTATGTTGTAAGTAACTATCATCAGCACCTCATTCTATTTCATGAGTGAATAATATTTCACCTTATGGACGTACTACATTTTGTTTATTCACTCAACAATTCATGAACATTTGGGTTTGTTCCAGTTAGGGGATGTTATGAACAATGCTGCCATGAACGTCTGTGTACATGTTTTTGTGTAGAAACATGTCTTCTGTTCTCTAGAGTATATTCCTAGGAGTGGAATTTCTGGGTCATATGTAACTATATATTAGATTTCATTTTTTAAGGAACTGCTGAAGTGTTTTCCAAAGTGGGTGCACCAGTTTGCATTCGCAGTAGCAAGATGTAAGGGTTGATTTCTCTACATCCTTACTAACACATATGATTGTCTAACTTTTTTTTTTTTTGCAGTTTTTCGCCCGGACTGGGTTTGAACCCGCCACCTCCGGCACATGGGGCCAGCGCCCCACTCCTTTGAGTCACAGGCACTGCCTAATCATCTAACTTTTTAATTATAGCTATCCTAGGGGTAATGAAGTGAGACCTCACTGTAGTTTCAATTTGCATCTGCCTAATAACAAATGATGTTAAACATCTTTCTCTTCACTTACTGGCCAAAATGTCTATTCAAATTTTTGCTCATTTTCTAATTGAGCTACTCTTCTTATTGAGTTGTCAGAGGGCTTTTTAAATATATTTTGAATACTATTTCCTTATCAGATATATGATTTCCAAATATATTTACCCATTCTGCGAATTGCCTTTTCACTTTCTTGATGGTATCTTTTGAAAGTTTATAATTTTGATAAAATCAAATTTATTTAATTTTTCTTTAGTTAATTATGCTTTTGGTATTGTATCTAAGAAACCATTGTCTAATCCAAGCTCACAAAAAATGTCTATGTCTTCATTAAAAATTTTATAGTTTCACTTCATGCATTTATACCTAAGACCCATTTTGAATTAATTGTTTGTAGACAGTATAAGGTATGGGTGCAAATTCATTCTTTCACATGCTGGTATCAGGTTATTTCAGCACCATATGTTGAAAAGACTATTCATTCCCTACTGAATTGTCTCTGCTTTCTTCATCATAAATGTAAGAGTTTAGGAGTTTATCTTTAAACTCTGAATTCTATTCCTTCAATCTACTCATATATCATATATATATGTTCTCATATATACTCCTATATATATAGATAGAAATAAAGTTTGTGTGCAATTTAAATTAGTTTACTATTTAATTGCCCACAAACTTTATGTCCATGTCCATTCTGTGTGTGTGTGTGTGTGTGTGTGTGTGTGTGTATGTATGTATGTATGTGTGTATATATATATATATATATACACACATACATACATATATTTCCCCCACCCCCACCCCTTTGGCCAGTGGCCACACAATCTTGATCTCTGTTAACTTTGTAGTAAGTTTTGAAATTTACAAATGTCAATCCTCCAACTTTGATCTTTTTCCCTTGCATTTCCATATAAATCTTAGGACTAGCTTGTCAATTCTCCAAAAACAAAAAACAAAAAAAGGCAATTGGGATTTTGACAAGGATTACATCGAATCTGTAGACCAACTTGGGGAGTATTATCATCTTAATAAGACTTAGTCATAGTTAAGTCTTCCTGTTCAGAAACACAAAGTATCTTTCCATTGATTATGTATTGTTTAACTTCTTTCAACATTTTGTAGTTTTTGATGTGTAAGTCTTCTTTTGTTAAATTTATGCCTATGTATGTTATGCTTTTTGATGCTGTTGTAAGTGGAATTGTTTTAACTTCACTTTTGGATCATTCATTGCTAGTGTATAAAATATATTTTATGTATTTTTTTTAGTCATTCTTTACTTGTATGTAAAATATATTTTTATTTGTCATCCTACAACCTTGCTGAACTCAACAGTTATGAGTTCTGATAGTTTTTTGCTCATACTTTATGATTATCTATATACAAGATCATACCATCTGCAGATAGAAACAGTTTTACTTTTTTCCTTCCAACATGGGTACCTTTTCAAGTCTTATTTCTTAATGTGTGGCTGCAACATTTCATCCTTCTGTGAACTCTTTTCAGGCATCAAGAATGTAAGCTCTATGAGGACAAGAAATTTGTTTTGTATCCTGCTGTAGGCCCAGCGTCTAGACTAGTTTCTGGTACATAATAAGTACCCAATAAATATTTGTTGAGTAAATGAACCAAGAAGTAAATGGAAGCAGGTTAGTTCAGGGATTTTCCCCAAGTCTGAAATCATACAACCTACCAGGAAGGTGTAGCTTATTCTACCCACTTATGATGCCTACTCAGTGCCTGGCAATTGACACTCAATAAATATTTGCTTAATGGAAAAATGAATAAATGAATAGTGCAACACATGGGAGTGTGTGAGTGAGGCACAGACACGTGGTCAGATCTGGGGCTGGAAACACCAGCTGTGCATGAGCTGATTTTGCCATCAGTCCCATCCCGGTGTACAGTAAGTGATGTCCCCTAAGATCACAGTGACAGTAAAGCTGTCACTAAAATGCCAACGTTTCTCCGGGGGTTGTTAAACGCTGTCGCCACACACTGATTATGTAACCCCTCCTATTTACATCACTGCCTCAGCAATTCTGAGAGCCAGCTGGGGCAAGGCAAGGGTGGCGAGCCACAGAGGCTGGCCTGCCATGGCCTGATCTGCTGGCACCGACAGCTGTGCTTCTCCTGCTTTGACTCTCGCCCAGGAAATACTTTAGGCACATCTGGAAACACAGTGAAAATACTTGGCATGAACGCCATTTTAAAAATCCACAGAAGTAAGGGGCCCAGGTAGGCCTGAGGCACACAGGTGGGGAGGGCAGGGGCTTTGCCTCAGGCTCCTGCTCACTCTCCCTGTTTTTAAAGAGACCTTTATCATTCCTGGGTCCCACCCCCCAATCCCAGGCTCTCTCTGTGAAGAGCTACAGTTTGAAATCCATCCATACACTCCAAATATGCACTAATTCTATTTTATTCAGACAATTATTATATAAATAATTGCATTATTATTGGAAACATATTTTAAAATTTTAATGACCATGGAGGAGATTTATGGCTGTTACAGACTTGCTAATCCTCAGTAAATATGTTTTTAATCAGGTTAGCATTTTATATATAATAACTGTCCTATTAACTCTGGGGTGGATTTTGTAGCCTTGACAGCAAGTGCTGCATTTGATTCTTTTTTCCCTGGGGCTCTTTAAGTTACACTTTAAGGTTCGAGATTAAAACAGGGAAATTTTCCACTCTTCAGAAAACAAGACCCAGGAATAAGATTGAGTACAGCAGTGACAAGAAAAAGCAGACAGCTTAAAGACGGAGAAGAAAGTCTGGACTAAGAATCAGATCAAGATCTGAATAGGCGAGTGGGTAGAGACAAGATGGCTGACTGAAGCCAGCTTTCCACAGAGGCGGGATCCCGTCCAGAAGGAGAGTTAAAGGACAGAAATTTAGCAAGTAATTTGGTGAATTAGAGCTGCATCAAGAGAGAAGGTTGAAGAATGCACATCAACCCTGCTGAGGCAAGCTGTGACCCCAAGGATACAAACAAAAGGTACAAAATCCATCACCAAGCGGACTGGAGTCCCCTACCCCATGAGAACGGCTCAGAGTGCCCCACAAAAAACAAGCAGAGTTCAAAGGTCCTCCCACTACACTCCATGGGACAGACCATGGAGTGGGACAGACCCTCTAAAAACTGGACCTACCTCCCCTACTAGGGTGCCATGGCGTTCTCCTACCAGGCATAAAACTGTATAAAACTTTATATATTCTCTACCTGAAACTCTGAGCTCCCAGCACTCCCTTCCACTCTCACTCTGAAGTCTAGAGGCTTGTCCCCCAGGAGTCCAGATTCTTGGGTGATTTCTCGAGGGGTGTGGACAGGGCCTAAACTGCAGCTGGTCAGTACTGGCTGTACAGCACAGGAGTGAGGAGAGGATAGTCAGCTGAGAGAGAACCACAATGGAGCGGCGGTGCCCCGAAGCGCAGAACAACAACCATTTTTAGCAACTCTAGGGCTCACTCCTGGATATTCCAAAGCCACATCCCCTGTCTCCCTGGACAACCAAAGGAGGCTGTGGTGGCAACCACCATGGAATAGATCTGGGACAGAAATGCAGGACCCATGAGTA
>CAUYPK010097519.1:0-16482 GCA_963574355.1 Loris lydekkerianus | reverse complement strand
CTGGCTTACAAACCAGGTGTGAAACAACTCATTGTTGGTGTTAACAAGACGGATTCCACTGAGCTGCCCTCCAGCCAGAAGAGGTATGAGGAAATCGTTAAAGAAGTCAGCACTTACATTAAGAAAATTGGCTACAACCCTGACACAGTAGCATTCGTGCCAATTTCTGGTTGGAATGGTGACAACATGTTGGAGCCGAGTGCAAACATGCCTTGGTTCAAGGGATGGAAAGTCACCCGGAAGGATGGCAATGCCAGTGAAACCACGCTTCTTGAAGCTCTGGATTGCATTCTGCCACCAACTCGTCCAACTGACAAGCCCTTGCGTCTGCCTCTGCAGAATGTCTACAAAATTGGTGGTATTGATACTGTCCCTGTGGGCCGAGGGGAGACTGGTGTTCTCAAACCTGGCATTGTGGTCACCTTTGCTCCAGTTAATGTTACAACTGAAGTAAAGTCTGTTGAAATGTACTATAAAGCTTTGAGTGAATCTCTTCCAGGAGACAACATGGGCTTCAACGTCAAGAATGTATCTGTCACCTAGTGCAACTTCCTGAGCCTGACTAGAAGTAGATCCATCAAGCTACTTCCGCGTAGCAACGACTCAACAAGGCCCGGCCTGAAACTGCCTCTACCTAGATACAGCCAATGTGGTACCATGCCATTGGCCCAACCCTGTCACGCACCTCTTCCCCCGCCTTCTTTCCCCGCCCCTTCTCCACAATAAAAAAAAATAAAAAATAAAAATAAATAAAAAATAAATAAATAAATAAAATAAAAAATAAAACAACAGTGACAACTGCAACAAAAAAATAGCTGGGTGTTTTGGGGGGCACCTGTAGTCCCAGCTACTAGGGAGACGGAGGCAAGAGAATCACTTGAGCCCAAGAGTTTGCGGTTGCTGTGAGCTGTGATGCCACAGCACTCTACCCAGGGAGACAACTTGAGACTTTATCTCAAAAAAATAATAAATAAAATAAAATAATTAATCAATTTTTTAAATAAAATAAATAAATGCAATGTGGAACCCTGGACTGGAAAAAAAAAAAAAAAAAAGAATGTATCTGTCAAAGATGTTCGTCGTGGCAATGTTGCTGGTGATAGCAAAAATGACCCACCGATGGAAGTAGCTGGCTTCACTGCTCAGGTGATTATCCTGAACCATCCAGGCCAAATTAGTGCTGGCTACGCTCCTGTACTGGATTGTCGCACAGCTGACATTGCCTGCAAATTCGCTAAGCTGAAGGAAAAGATTGACCGCCGCTCTGGTAAAAAGCTGGAAGATGGCCCTAAATTCCTGAAATCTGGTGATGCCACCATCCTCGATATGGTTCCTGGAAAACCCATGTGTGTTGAGAGCTTCTCAGATTATCCGCCTCTGGGTCGTTTCGCTGTTCGTGACATGAGACAGACAGTTGCTGTTGGTGTCATCAAAGCAGTGGACAAGAAGGCTGATGGAGCTGGCAGGGTCACCAAGTCTGCCCAGAAAGCTCAGAAGGCTAAATGAATATTATCTCTAATATCTGCCACCCCAGTCTTAGGGGTGGAAGAATGGACTCAGAACTGTTTGTTTCAATTGGCCATTTGAGTTTAATAGTAAAAGACTGGTTAATGATAACAATGCATCAAAAAACCCTCAGAAGGAAAGGAAATTGTTTTGTGGACCATTTGTTTCTTTTTGTGTGGCAGTTTTACGTTATTAGTTTTTTAAATCAGTACTTTTTAATGGAAACAACATGACCAAGAATCTGTCACAGAATTTTGAGACCCATTAAAAAGAAAAGAATGCTGGAAGATGAATCCATTGTATCCAACTAACCAATTTACAAAATGAGAAAAACCATGGTGCGAAGAAAGTCACCAAAGAAACAATACAAGAAAACTTCTCATAAAAGAAACAGTTGAGATTGAAAAATCTATAAACAACTATTTATTTCCCATGCCAAAATATATTTTGATAATATTTTGGGGCATCATCCTAATGAAAAAGTCTTTCTTCCTGAAAGAGAAAAAAAGACATATCAGAGGCTGTGGAATAATAACGAAACCAACATGAGAACTGGAAGACAGAAAAGAAATGTTCAAAATTCAGATTGTCAACCTATCATTCTATACAGATGAAAATCTATATCCAGCCTAGTAACATTCAAGCATAGAGATATAATGAAGATACTTTCAGGTATGCAAACCTTCAAAACTTTTACTGCCAATGAACTTTTTCTCAGAAAAGTATTGGAAGATCTGCTTTACCTAAAAGGAGTTGACCAAGAAAGAGAAAGACTGGGATTCTGTAAACAGGGATTAACACGGAGTTACTGGATGAATCACTGCACAGTAGCAATACAAAATGATTTAGGTCTGGGTGCAGTGCCTCACACCTGTAATCCTAGAATTCTGTGAGTCTGAGGAGGGAGGATGGCTTGAGACCAGGTCAAGACCAGCCTGAGGAAGAGCACGTTCTCATCTCTACAAAACACGGAAAAATTGTCTGGGCTCGGTGGCATGCGCCTGTAGTCCCAGTTACTTCAGAGGCTGAGGAAGGAGGATCACTTGAGCTCAGGGTTCTGAGAGTGCAGTGAGCTATGGTGATACCGCTGCAGTCCAGCCTTGGCAACACAGTGAGACCCTGCGTTAAACAACACAAAACAAACAAAAAATTATGGAGAACATGTAAACACCAGAAGAAACAAAGAAAGAGGTGAAGGTGAGGATGGGTCTGGGTGAGGAAGTCCTTCACTGAAGGGAAGAAGGTCTTCTCATCGGAAGGTATTCTGTGCTATTTTGTTTTTTAAAAAAAAAATGCATCTATATCCCTTGTAAAAGTTAAAACTATGAAAAATAGAGGATGCTGGAAGGCAGAAATGAAAAGGAAGAAAGGATAGAAGAAAACGGGCGAAGAAGTAGGCAGAAGGGTGATAATCGGTCACACTATGGAGGAGCTGCACCTACTTCCTTGAAGGGATTAGTAGGGGCGGGGAGGGAGAGCCCGCGGCCCAGGCGCAGGGGGAGCAGGAGGCGGGCTCCCGATCCCTTCCAGCCCGTGCTCCCAGCGGCCCCGCTTCAGGTCTCAGCAGCTCGGGGCGGGAGGAGCGGCAGCGGCCAGGCAGCGCCGCTTGGCGAAGGCTCTGGGGCCCACAGGCACCGGCCCGCGCCCTCCCCGCCGCCAAGGTGACAGGAGGAAGGTCAGCTCTGCCCAAGGAGCGAGGGAGGAGCCCAAGAGGAGACAGACGCGGTGGTCAGCTGAACCTGCTCCCGCCAAAGTGGAAACGAAGCCAAAAAGGCAGGAGCAAAGGCTAAGTCCTCAAACCAAAGGGAAGAGGAGAGCAAAGGGAAAGCAGGGTGCAGTGGCTGACCAAGAAACTGAAGATTCACCCGCAGAAAATGGAGAAACTAAAACTGGAGAGAGACCAGCCGCTTATGAAGCGGGAGAGAAAGAAACCGAGTCTGCTGAATATCGCACAGCATGTCTGTCAGTGGTCCCTGTCTCCCTTCTTGTACAATCCAGGGGAATAATTTTATCAACTATTTTGTAAATGCAAGTTTTTTAGTAGCTCTAGAAGCATTTTAAGATGGAGGGGAATCCCTCCTCATCCCATTTTTTAAAGTGTAAATGCTTTTTTCTAAGAGGTGAAATCATTTGTTGCTCATTTATTTTTTGGTACAACCAGAAAATAGTGTGAGATGGTGCATTATGGGAGCCTTGACTGTCTTGGGTGTCAGGGTAACATTCCACAGATGGAGGGTTAGTTTTTATAGCCTGTAATAGAAGAATAAAAGCAGAGTAAATGGCAATATGGAGTCCCAGTCCTGCATTTAATGTCTTGAACATTTTAAATTACTTGTATTCCCATGTTGTTTTGTAGTAGAATTGTTTCTTAAAGAAAATCACTGCTCTCTGTCAGAACTGTGTACGCTCTAGAACATCTTTGCTTGGGATGGGCCTGTCTTCCTGTTTGTTACTGTGCTGCGAAGCAGTGAAAATCTGAGTGTGTAGCATATGTGGTAGTAACTGTCAATTGCAGGAACTTACATAACAGCTTATCAACATTTGAAGATCCTGGTACTCGATATCCTCGTAAGGAAAATTTGCCTCCAAATTTTAATCTGGAAAGTCACTGGAATAACTGTTTAGAAAACAATTACAATAAAAGGCTTTTTAGATTTGGGTCCTTATGTTAAGAATTGTGTACAAATCGAAATGTCTACCCTGATGCTCAACACAACCGATAAAATCTCAACTACATAAAAAAAAAAAAAAGATTCAGTGGGTTTTTCTCAAGAGTGTAATTATCAAGTTGCCTGAGAAGAATCAAGAAAGATAGAGTGTATTATCACCAAGATGAGATCTTCTTAAACAAATTAAAGGCCTTTAGAAATTCAAAGAAAAACAAGAGGCTTTGTAGAAAAGGTGATACCTGAGTTTGACCATGAAGGACCTGGAAAATGAGGCTGACAGGCAGGAAGTAAGTCCTTCCAGGTGCAGGGAGCAGCTGGGGCAAAGGCATGACGGTGAGACTGAGCCCAACCTTCTGGAAGACAAAGATGCCCACATGCCTGCTGGCATCTGGCCAGGCTGGGGGCTCCACTCACTGTTCGCCAAGCATGGGGCTCACTCTTACTCATATGCCACAAGAGCAAGTGTTCATGCATACTCCTTCACTGCAGAGTTTCTCACACTGTTAGTATTGGCATCAAAAATCAATAATGCTTTACTGCAGGATCTGCCCTGTGTGTTGTAGGACATTCAGCAGCATCCCTGTTCTTTGCCCCTTCATGCCAGTAGGACTCCCACTGCCAACCACTGTGACAACAAAAACTCTCCTGACAAATATCCCCAACTGGATGGAAGTGAGGAGTACAAGCCCCCTTGGAGATAACCACTGCTCTAGCCGTGGACACTCACTCTATAGTAGATCTCCAGCATAATTCTTCTAATTCTCCTAAGGACTAGACATTCACAACTTGCCATTATGGGATGGCAATGGGATTGCCTTGTTAGTGACAAAATAGGAGCATTAAAAATAACTGGAAATCACTAACTTAATAAAGAAAATTTTGTGTACATATCTGATGAACCAATCTACTGTCACATGTATAGGATTAAGCCTTTAGTCACACAGGATTAGAAAATGTCAAGTTGAGTAAAGATTGTGGTTTTGGTAAGAGAGCCAAGGAGAATTAGCCAGGAGCTGACACCTGGCCCTGGCTCTGTTTCCAAATCCGGTTCCTCATCTAAACTCTAAAGGTGCATCCGGCTTAGATGGTATCAGGGTAAGGGCCCTTCTTGGGGAAAAGGGGACTGATGGGATTCAGGCCCTGGCTGTCAGGAGCACCATCCAATCTCCTTCTGGCACCTACCTCCTCCCACCCCAACCACAAAGTCCTTTTAGGACAGCACAGGGTATGTGTTAGTGCCCAGGGTGCTGCCCTGATGTCTGATTCAGTGCTGGGTCTGATTCCTGCCTTTACTAAAGATTCAAATTTAGATGAGCTCCTTGTTCTAAATAGAACTACCAGTCATAACACATGTAATTTCATCGGTGAACTCCTGTAAGACATCACGTTTTGCTCCAGAAAATTAATTTCAAAATTATTCATTAAATGCTCACTGTACGATGGCGCCATACAAAGACAGGACGTGCACAGGCCTTGTTGTCCAGGAGCATGACTGGGAGGTAGTGGCAGTGCTCAGAGTCCTGGACACGGCAGGAGAGAGCTGCTGACAGCAGATGTGGGGTCCTGTGAGCAGAAACAGCCATGGAGATTCAGGGAACAGGAAAGGTGGACCCCGTGTGGAACGTCTTTGATGTGGCTTTGGGAGTAGATGGGGTGTTTCTGCCCAGAGGGACTGAGGCATAGGCACTGGAGGAGAGGTGGCCACAGGAGCAAAGGGCTCAGGCAGAAACTGTGGGGCTTGTCCAGAAATCAGCCCGAGTCCATACGGGGCAAGAGTGAGAGCCTGTGAACGGGGCTCAGAGCTGCCTCTGGGGCCAGAGCACTGGCGTCACACCCTGTTTGGCCCCTCACTGGCTGTGTCCCAGGAAGTTGGGTTGAATCTCTTGTCCCACTGTTAGTGTAGGTAGGAAAATAAGCCGGGAGCAGAGATGTATGGAATGGGCCGTGTGAGCAAGCGGGATCCTGCGTAAGAGAACATACGGTAAGGATATAAGAGAAGGGCAGCCACAAGTGTCACTGAATGTGAGAGTAAGGAGAAAAGTGAGACCTGAGTAAGAAATTGCACACGAACTTTATGGCCGCCCTATATAAAAACAGTGTAAACAAATGGGATACTGAGTAAGAGAACAAACCAGAACGCTAACAAGATAAGAGAAACATAACAGAAGCAACACAGGGCACATTGTAGAACATGGCAGTTTGTCCTCCCCCAGCACCTCCCCCGTGGGCTTTTGGTGTGATGACACATGGGGCCTGGCCGTAGAAGGTGAATCCCCCCCTACCCAACAGCAGGGAGGAGACCACATCCCCACTGGTCAAGAAAAAGGGGAAGGGACAAAGTTACAGAGGAAGACCAGGTGGAGAAAAGGGATGCCACAGAGACCCCAGGCACACTGTATGACCAGGTGACTAATAGCCTTCTTTCCTCTCTGATGAAACTTCTGTGCCCCTCACTTTCATTTTTCAATCCCGAAGGGACAGGAACCAAGGTGGGCACGTCCACCTCTGGTAACACCTTGTCCTGTCGCTGGAGTGAAATGATCTGCCCACCACTCAGGGAGGTGACCACACACCACCCTTTGTTCAGAACAGTCCTGGGTTGTGTTGTTGTCCTGGCATCCCAACCATTTGGTGTCCCTTTCACACTGCAATGTGCCCTATTTGTGACAATCAATATTATGATCACTCTGTGCATAGAATTGTGGTTGTATAGATTGTAAGAGTCTATGACAGTGCCTGTCATTTAATAATTGGTGTATAATTGCTTTTCGTTCATATGTTATTGAACATTATCATAGAAATTGGCAAGAAATTAGGTCTCAAGTGTTCTTAACACAAACACAAGTATGTGAGGTGACAGACTGTTAATTAGATTGGAGGAATCCTCCACAATGTATACATATATCAAAACATGTCTTGTACACTGCAAATATATACAATTTTAATTGTTTAATAATTGTGCCTTAATTAAGTTGGGCAAAAATATTAAGAATGAACAATTTCAGAAGTGCGAAATGAATTGGAGCAGGGTTCTAGGAAGATGATTTGGCTAGGGAATGTAGAATATGCTTGAGGGAGAGGTTAATTTTGAATTATATCTAAAAGACCTCCTTATAAAAAGACAAACTCAGACAAAATCAAGTAAATGAGGATCAAAATAAAGAGTTTTAGTTTCACACTTGAAAGTTGCAGCTGGTACCTGAATGGGGTTATTCTGAATTTTATCATTTTATTAATATTATTTTTTATTTTTATTTTTTTTGCAGTTTTTGGCCGGGGCTGGGGCTGGGTTTGAACCTGCCACCTCCAGTATATGGGGCTGGGGCCCTACCCCTTTGAGCCACAGGCGCCGCCCTCATTTTATTATTTTTTATTTTTATTTATTCGTTTATTTTGAGGCAAGATCTCACTCTGGCTCAGGCTCGTCTCTGAACTCCTGAGTTCAGCAATTCAGCCCTCTCGGCCTCCCAGAGTGCTGGGATTACAGGTGTGAGCCATCGCGCCCGGCCTTACTCTCAATTGTAGTAGAGAACGTCACGTGCAAAATGAGTTCTCAGTGGTCTCTCGTGGTCCTTAGTGGCCCTTGGAGGTTTATCATGAACATGCTTGTTAATTACCTGAAAATAATGACAGGCAGCAGACATGTAGGCAGCACCTTCACTGTGTCCAGCACCTTCCTCAGGACTGTACACCTTTAACTCTTTCAGGATTCGTAGCAATTGTAGGACTGTTCCCATTTTCAAAGGGACACAGAGCATTGAGCTCAGTGTGGCACAGTCAGCAAACAGGGAAGCCGGGCCATGAGCACAGGTGAAGTGGCCTGGGCGGGTGCCCACTCACGGCCCCTGTATCATCAGGCTGCAGAGCTTGACAGATAGGACCCAGCAGGTGCCGCACAGCCAGGTCTCAGCCCAGCTGCAGCTATCCGGGTCCTTCCTGGGACCGTAGGACAGTCCAGCTGGAGGTGGGGGAGGACCGCCCCTTGGAATAAGGGATTTTGTCCTTCTCCATTTTTGACTCCTAGCGCACACGCCTACTTCCTCACCTGCTGCATTCATCCAGACAGAACTTTCCTGTTCCCTGATCCTCGAGACAAGGGAAGTTGCCCCTCTGCCCTGAGCCCTCCTTCCATTTCTTGCACTTTTCCCTTCCCCTTAGGCTGTGAGTTTCCCAGATGTGTCTCCTCAGTCCTCTTAGATGTACAAAGAAACACAGGTCTCTTCCAGCAATTCAGTTCATATATGAAAACCCCTCACTGTAACGTACATCTTACTGTGCATGTGAGGGGGGGAGGGCCTCTTCCTTGGTTGCTGCAGGCTCTTCTTCCTCCAACCCTATTCCAGAAAGGAGAAGCCAGGAAGTGTTCCTCCCTGTCTCTGTAGAGGAATCACACTGCTCCCTCACTCAATCCCTATGCCATGTTACCATGCCCACACACAGACCTGGGCAGGCCTCTGACACATTTGGGGGCACTGGTTGCAATGTGGTAGGATGAAGGAATGTGCACTGAACACCAAGCAACACAGCCCTAGATTCCCAGTCGCAGGCTCTGACCAAGGCCAGGAGGTCCCTGCTCTGGGAGAAGACTTGATGACTTGGAAATGGACATCTCACCTCCAAATGAGATGTTGCCATGAACAGAGGCCTTTCCTGAATGTCTGTCCAGGAAAGCAGCCCCCTTACTCCTTGTTGAGACCTGGCAGAAGCTCAAAAAAGAAGAGGTTCACCTCCAAAGACATGTCTAAACTTGATTTCCCACCATCTGGTGGGCAAGGGGGGAACTTAGATTAATAGAACGAGGTTAAGAGAAAAAAGGCTGGGTGCATTGCCTCATGCCTATAATCCTAGCACGCGGAGAGGCCGAGGCCAATGGTTTACTTGAGCTCAGGAGTTTGACACCATCTGAGCAAGAGCAAGACCCCATCTCTACTGAAAATAGAAAAACCAGCCGAATGTCAGGGCAGGCACCTGTAGTCCCAGCTACTGGGGAGGCTGAGGCCAGAGCCCAAGAGTTGAGGTTACTGTGAGCTGTGATGACACTACAGCACTCAAAGGACTCTGCCTCCAAAAAAAGAAAGAAAGAAAGAGAAAAAGAAAGAAAGAAAGAAAGAAGAAAAAGAAAGAAATTTGGGGTGCCCTTCCCCCACAAACTATGCAGCTGATTTATAGCTGCAACTTACAATTTTAGAAAAACTTAATGAACTTCTAATTTTCAAAAACATCTTCTTTAGGACTTTTGTACAAATGCTCAAATCATTGAGAAATGTGGCCCTTTAACAAAATTGTGTGTTAATATTAGCTATAGAAAGGCCTTTCAAATGCCAAAAAGTATTAAAATATTAATGTGCTGATGCTTGAGGTCATCTAGGGTCCTGAGGGCAGGTCAAATATCACTCTTCTCCCCACATACTTCATTTCTCTGCAGAGACCTCCCTCACTCTGGATAGTACCTATGAGTGATGGATCTTTGCAGCATGTTGTCACCACAGACCATCAATAACTATCAGTCACTCTACCTGGGACACTGATGCACACTTGGCTCCTCCAGTTTCTTTCTTTCTTTCTTTCTTTCTTTCTTTCTTTCTTTCTTTCTTTCTTTCTTTCTTTCTTTCTTTCTTTTTTTTGAGACAGAGTCTCACTTTGTCACCCTGGGTAGAGTGCCGTAGCATCACAGCTCATAGCAACCTCCAGCTCTTGGGCTTAGGCGATTATCTTGCCTCAGCCTCCCAAGTAGCTGGGACCACAGGCGCCCGCCACAACACCCAGCTATTTTTGTTGTTGTTGTTGTTGCAGTTTGGCTGGGGCTGGGTTTGAACCTGCCACCCTACTCACTGAGCCACAGGCACCGCCTTCCTCCAGTTTCTTAACTGCATTCGGGGTCCTGAGTCAAAGTCCCTTTTTGGAGAGAAGTCACACCAACAATGCACTATTCTGAACTTTTGCTTTTATTCTCCCTGTAAAGGGTGGTATGCAAAGGGGTCTACTCTGTTACAGGGTTACTGTTAATTGATTCACCAGAGAATGATGAGGTGTCTGGACAAACATGGAGATTAGTGTGGGCCTGTGTACCTGATGGGGGGTGCTCTTTACAAGAAAAAGAACCTCTGAAGGGGCCTCTTGCCAGCAGGTGGCAGGGCAGGTTCATAAAGACAGGGGTAAAGCCCTCCATAGGTTCTGGCCAAGGAGATAGTTTTCTATTTCACCGTCAAAGTCCTACTCTCCCCTTTGGAATGAAGAAGGCCAGCCATGGCCAATTGCATAAACGTTTCCTTCTCCAACTGTGTTTCTTCTTCCTAAATCAGGTTTGTTCTTCGCAGCTGTGGCTCTAGATGAATGATGGAAATATGTCACGAGTAATTCAGACAGCAACCCCCAGTTCTCAGGAAATTAAGAACAGACTCTTCTCTCTGACTCTTTCATGTATTCTTTTTTGTAAACCTGAGCCAACTGTGTTTTTCTTGTTTGTGTCATCTTTACCTCGATCCTGACGAAACGGGGATGGGCTTTCTATCCTGTAAAGTGGTCCTGTCCCTCTCCTATCAGTGGTTCTCAACCTGTGGGTCGTGACCCACAGGAACTGTATTAAAGGGCCGCAGCATTAGGAAGGTTGAGAACCACTGCTATCCCCAGAAGGCAAACCATCACTGCCTTTATTTTTTTAACCTCTGCCCTTAGGCCACTGCACTTGCTATTCTCTCTGTCCAGAACACTCTCCTGAATCTGTCCCTGCATGTGGCCATCCACTCATCCAAGCTGGTTTTAAAATGGCACCTTGTTCCACGGGCTGTCTCCGATGCACGCAGGATGTCTATTACAGCATCTGCTTATGTAGATGGCTCCTGTCTTTGCCACAATTGCCATTTTCCGATATCTCTGGTTGATTTGTAGGTTTGTCTGTTGGCTTCCTTACTAGAAAGCAAGGTCCACAAGAGCAAGCACCTGGTCTCCCTTGTTCCTACAACTGAATCCGTAGCAAGTAGCTCAGAGCCCAGCTCATAGGAGAAGCTCAGCAGGGAGGTGTTCAGCAATGAATGGGGGCATGCTTGGAAACTGTCATGTATTCATGATCATCTTATATTGAACCACATGACAGAACTTGTACACGGTGTCTATAATCCTTATAAAAAGTCAGCACGGTGTGGTTTATACCCATTTCACAAAAGAGAAAAAGAAAAGTCATAGATGCCAGCTGTGTAACTTACCCAAAGGCGTGTCATGACTCTGTGCAGCCTCCAGGATCCAAACACACAGCTGCATGAGCCCAAATCCCATACCATATGTAGTCTAGCACTGCCTGCCTTGAGCACCCAGTCACTTTACTAACTCACTGCAGCCTGTGAATCAGTGCAAGGCAATGCCCAGAAGGCAACAACCCACTAAACAAAAGTTGATAAATACATTAAGGAGTGAATTTATAAAGTTGAATTAAATTAGTGAGGTAATTCTGGTGAAGAAAAAACTAAGGAGAAAATAAGCAAACAAATGAAATCCCCTACTTTTATTAGAGTTTAGATCTTAATGAATTTTCTTCAAAACCGAAACACTTTTCCTGAAAAAAGAATGTCTATGGGTGAGGAAGGGCTGCCCCAGAGCATGGATATGGTATTGCAGCCAGCAATGGTAATAGGGAATTGTTACATCAGGTGTTGCACCAGGTATTGCAGCCAGCAATACTATATCCACCTGTGCTTGATGGAGTACAGACGTACAGGCTGTGAAGCTGTCTGCACCTTGAAGAACAAGGCATAAAAGGAGAGGTCACAGATGAAGAGCAGCAGGAGGAAAAAGAGTAGAGAAGGAGAAGGGAGATGGGAAGGAGGAACAGAAATAGACCACAATTTTAACAACAGTAATGACAGCAGAGGCTCACACTGTTGGATTTGTTTTAGTGTGTAGAAAACACGCTCACATCCATTTCGCCTACAGCTGCCTGTCATTACTACAGTCCTCAAATTGTCCTGGGTCCAAACCTCACTGGCTTCTTGGTTTCTGGCTGGGTTCCTCTTGGTGTGCATGATTGTTTCCTGGTCCCGGGCCAGGCAGCATCTCTGACTCATTCCCTCCTTCCTGGCAGGGACTGTGCTGTCTGCCTGGGGATAAATAGAGCAGTCTGGACCTCCCTCCACAGTCACTTCCTTGCTCCCTGCCACACGCGACTGGACAGCTGACTGCATCGGCCCCACCATGAAGCTACTGACTGTCCTCCTGCTGGCTGCCCTCCCCTTCTGCTGCTATGCAGGTGAGCCCTGTGCAAAGGATGGCCTGTGGGCTGGGGGCATTGCCCGGATCCCTGTGTGAGAACTCTGCATCCCCAAGCCCCAGCACAGGGAAGCTCCAGGACGAAGGGTCTGCATGCAGTAGACCTCAGGATCACGTTAGTTTCAGATAAAAGGTAGTGCCCCAGTGGGTTTTGCCCTGCAGAGGGGCTGCACTTAGCATCTCATTGCTTTCAGGCTGTCCCACCAGGGTTACAGTGATCATGACAATCAGCATGAGTCTCAGGGATGAATACTGGAATTAGCTATTTCACCAGGGCAAAGGAAAGACATGATTAAAAGCCCCATGCCATCTGCATCCAGAAACCAGGAAAAAAATCACGAGTTTCCTGAAATGTGGAAGGAAAAGGCTCAGACTCCCTTGTGTGACCCGGTGTCTCTCACTCTGTGGGTCTTACTCTGAGTTTGCAAAATTGATCTAAGTCCTTTTTGGATGGACCCAAATCCCAGGTCGTTGCCGCTCAAAGCAGACCAGGTTCATACGCTCTGAGACTCCCTCAAGCAGTGAGGATCCTGGAAGCTGGAATGTGGCAGCACTTATGGGAATGTCCCATCACAGAGGGAGCTGCCTCGTAGGATTTATAAATCCCGTTTACATTCCCACCGCATTTGTTCCCAGAGCAGGTGCAGGTGGGCAAACAAGCGATTAGCTCACAGTCAACTGCACGGAAATTGCAGAGCCAGAGTACCACCAGCTCATGTGGACCCAGGTCAGGGGCTCTTTCCCTCCACCACAGGGGTGAGCACAGCAGATAACTTCACAAACAGGAACATCTGTGATACGTTCTTTGCTGTCGTGACAAGATTGAGAGTCAAGTCAAGGTAGAGGAAGATATTCTAGACTCATACTTTTATAATGGGCGGGAATCCTGCTTAATGCTCTGCATGGTAATAGGGAATCATTACATCAGGAATGATCCGATAATGTTTAATATGTTCCACAAAGTCAGAGCCTCTCCATTCCCTAGTGTCCTCGATAACCAATGAGATGTACAGGTTGGCTTCTCTGGACTTGGGAGGCTGTAGAAGCATTTTCAGGACATAAAGGAACCCCAGAGCCTGAGTCTACTCTCCTGGAATTGGGAACTCTAGAGCAGGCACCGTAGCCTTTCTGAATTTCAGCCCCTGCTGGGATGTCCAAAGATCACTGATATCATAAGGATGTTGTAAGGTGGGTTCACACTTCTGGTCATGAGCCAATGTTGTCATGCTCTGTCCTCAGGTTCTGGCTGCCAATTTCTTGAGGATACATTTACTAAGACAATGCATGGAAATGTGTCTACATCTGACTACAAAAATCAACTCAGCGAATTAATAAATGGTGAAGAGGACGAAAAGGCTGTTGAGGAATTTAAACAGTGTTTTCTCAGCCAGTCAAAGGAAACTCTGAAAAATTTTGGAATCATGATGGTAATTTTGGTCTTTTCTCATGTACCTTTTAACATCACTGACAAGGAACAAGGAAGCTAAATCTGGCACCAGCAACTGGTGAACAAGCTTTTTAACTATATCACTTCATTTAAATGTCTCCCTCGGTGGTTTGCCACTTTGTTTTGAACATGTTCAATGAATGATAAAGAAAGCTCCAGAAATGGTTGCCCTATGCCTCAGCTCCACAGTCTATGTTCAGACACAAACAGAGGAACACACATGTACACACTCAAACACACACACACACACATGACCATACACGGTGACACAGATAAACGTATTTTCCTTGAAGAAAAAAAAAATCCAGTTTCTAGGAGTCACTTACTTGTAGGAGAACCCAACAAAGAAAGTTATCTCTTTACATAAAATTAGAAAAATGGTCTTAAAATATTCTTTTACAAAGTCTGGAGTATACCATTCATACATATTACACATATTCTAATATAAAGACTTTAACATGAATGCCTGAGCAACCAAGGTTTCTTATCATACTTGATTGTAAATAATGTACCATTTAATTAAGTGCCTCGTGAAATGGAAAGTGTAGTTCATGGGTATTAAACCAGCATGGGTGAAGGACTATTTAAAAGAAATATCAATTGTTATAATTAGGGGATTATCTGTCTAGTTTTACATACATGCTATTTAGAATATTTTTTAGCATTTAATTAATATCCTTATATTCCATTTAAAACAATCCATAGGAGAGAATTTAGAAATACACTCAAAATTTTAAGAATAAATGAAACATAATTTGTAATTTAGGATGGTGGGAGTAATTTTTCTTTTAAATCAAAATTATATTAATTATCTTTAGTGTAGTTCTCCAAGAATTTGTATTTCACAAAGGTGGTGGTGGACAGTCTTAATGTGTCAAGATATTTTGAAATTTTTAGATCATGCAAGAACCCAAAACCATCCCCTGGTTATATTTGAAGTGAGATTTCAATAATTCTGTGTTGAGAAAGTGGTATCAGAAACCACTGATAAATCTTTAAATCAGAAAGTCTTCAATAAATAGTACATGCATCATATTAATTGGATAAGTTATTTTAAAGAACAGAGATCTTGGAGAAAAAAATAATTAAAGCAGTCCCCCTCCTCCCCCCCAAAAAATCCAGAAATATCAGCACTTATGAAGTGTTAAGAAGATGTTTAGGTATTAATAAATATCTCCTGAAAAATACGAATAAAAGAGATAATTCAAATTTTGCTTCCAGACCTAGTTTTTGGGGAACAAAAAAATTGTGGATAATTCAGGAAAATAACAAAAAAAAAATTTCTGGATTTCCATATTTGACTTTGACAGAGAGTTAAACATATAAGTGACATATCTGTGTTTGTTTTCCAGCAAATCATGTACAGCAGCAGATTCTGTGAGTATTTTTAACTTCCCGCAAGAACTTTGGCTCAGACACGGCAGACATATCATCACTGCTGACTGCTGGAAACCACAACTTTCTTTCTTCTTTTGTTCTTTTAAGTGGAATCTGCAAGATGCTTGTTGAAACCTCAGATATATCTTTATTTCAATAAACTAACTGCAAAATACTTAAGTTTTTTTGTTCTCTAAAATTAGAGGTTTTCCAAGGCCTTCCATGTTGGGGTGCTTGTGGGGGGTTGACATAAACCAAGGTGGGAGGATTCAGTGAGGGGCTGAGGGCTCTCGAGGCACTTTCCTCCCCAGTCTGCTGCCCAAACTCTGTGCTCCCTCTGGAAGGTGCTTTCCCTCCCCACCCCCACCACCTGCCCACCAGACCCTCTGTGATTTCTTCTGGCTCTTGGGTTATGATGTGAGGATGTGCTCAGAGTCCCTGTTCCTTGCCAGTTCCCCTGTCATCCTGGACCCTGCTAGCCACGGCTGGGCTCCTCTGTGCTCACCCTAACCTCACCTGGGGGTGCAGGGCTGGGAGCATCGCTCATCGTGGATTGGGGCATTCATTTGGTATTTAAAACTATTGCATTAAAATATTACCTATCCCGATTACGGAATTTTATAAAACTCATTGAAATTATGTGATATCCCCTTGTCCTGTCCCCGCAAGTGGAGAGGGGGCCATGCTCTCCTTCCCCACATGGAGCTGCACAGACAATGGGATCAAGGGTGTGTGTGTGTGTGTGTGTGTGTGTGTGTGTGTGTGAATCAGCAGAGTGAGTGAATTTTAAGTTGCTTCCGAGGCCTCCTTCATGTCCCAGTCCCCAGCACTCCTCTCACCAGCGTAGATATTGTCACCTCTTCTGCTCTCCCCTCAGCCTGCCCCTGGCCTTCCCTGGGTCATCCTCTCAGCCCAGATGACTCTTTGTATTTCCCAGGACAATTCAGATCCCACTGGATAAGTCTTCCATCATAGACAGCAGGTAGGAGATCCAGGCCCCTCAAAATTTTTAGATATCAAAGAAAATGTTATAATTTAACAAATTATATCTTATTTATTTATTTATTTATGTATTTATTTATTTTTATTATAGATAAAAATATGCACCATAGATGTGGCCCAACCCATCACCCTTCCTCCACCCAAACCTCCCCCCTCCCTTCCCCTTCCTTGGTCCTTTCCTCATAGTCTTGTGGTATAGTTGGGTTATAGCCTTCATGTGAA
>CAUYPK010097518.1:0-41279 GCA_963574355.1 Loris lydekkerianus | reverse complement strand
CACAGTCACTAGTCTTGTTAGTGTATAATATTTATTTATTTGATATGAACTGGAGAATATACTAAAGTATAAATTTTGTCTTAAAAAATTAAAACTAATTTTTTTTCCTTCTCTTTTTTTTTTTTTTTTTTTTTTTTTTTTTTTTCAAATTATTACATAGCAACCTCTAACTCTTGGGCTCAAGCAGTTCTCTTGCCTCAGCCTCCCAAGTAGCTGGGACTACAGGCACCTGCCACAACACTGGGCTATTTTTAGAGATGGGGTCTCACTCTATCTCAGCTTGGTTTCAAACTCATAAGCTCAGGCAATCCATGCACCTCGGCTTCCCAAAGTGTTGGGATTACAAGGGTGAGCCACTGAGCCCGGCCTTGAGTTTTTTCTTTCAAGTAAAATTTCAGTATTTGGGATATATGCCTCCCGAAACAATGGCTTGAATAATGCTGAACAATGATATACTAATCAAGGCAAAATAATACATAGCAAATAGTATAAAATGGTGATAGAATATGAAGTAAAGTCACGGTCTGAGTGCGAATTAGTTAACCTGGAAATTTCTTGCAGAGTTCATTGTTTTAAATTGTATTTGAAAAATCAGAGGAGACATAATTGACGGTGACAAAAGGAGACAAAAATTAAGGAGAATTTTTAATTTCTGTGTAGATTGATACTTTATTATAGAAAAAATAAAAGGAGGATTTTATTATAAAAAAAATAAAAGGAGGCTTGGCGTTTGTAGCTCAGTGAGTACGGCGTTGGCCACATACACTGAGGCCAGCGGGTTTGAACCTGGCCTGGACCAGCTAATCAACAATGACAACTGCAACAAAAAATAGCTGGGTGTTATGTAGGCGCCTGTAGTCTCAGCTACTTGGGAGGCTAAGGCAAGAGAATCGCTTAAGCCCAAGAGTTTGAAGTTGCTGTGAGCTGTGATGTCATGGCACTCTACCGAGGGCAACAAAGTGAGACTCTGTCTAAAATAAAAAAAAAGAAAAGAAAAGGAAGCAGTTCTGAGAGAAGTTTAGTTTGTACAGTACTTCTAACAAAGCAATTTGCAAATTACCAATCTTTGCCTCTTGAGTTCCTCATGGTAGCTTGAAGCAGGCACAGTGTTTAAGGCACTAAATCATCATTTTAAAAGACAGTAATTATAGTTTGTTGTCCAAACAAGTAAAAGTATTAACCATAGTAAATTGTAGCCTGAGCTTCAGCTCTAGAATAAGGGAACACATAGGCATATCTCAGAGCTATTGTGATTCAGTAGCAGAACACTGCAATAAAGCAAGTCACGTGAATTTTTTTTTTTTAATTTCCCATTGCATATGAAACTTATGTTGTGCTGGGCACCTGTAATCCTAGCATTCTGGGAGGCAAAGGCAGGAGGATTGCTTGAGGTCGGGAGCTGGAGACCAGCCTGAGCAAAAGAAAGTCCCCATCTCTACAAAAAAATAGAAAAAATTAGCTGGGTGTAGTGGCACACACTATAGACCCACCTACTTTGGGAGTCTGAGGCATGAGAATTACTTGAGCTTAGCTCCAATGATGCCGCTCCACTCATCAAGACAACAGAGTGAGACTGTCTCAACAAAATTTTTTAAAGAGTTATATTCACACTGTACTGTAGTCTATCATGTGGGCAGTAGCTTTGCATCTTTAAAAATCAGTATATGTCTTAGTTTAACAATTCTTTTGCTAACAATCATCTGAGCAGTCAGCCAGTCATACTCTTTTTGCTAGTGGAGCATCTTAGGATGTAGATGACTCCTGACTAATCGGGGTGGCAACTGCGAAGGTTAAGATGGCTGTGGCAGTTTCTTAAAATAAGACATGGTTTGAGGTGATGAACGTGCTAAGTACCCTGGTTTAAATATTACACATTGTATGCATATATGGAAATACCACACTGTATCCCCTAGATATGTACAATTATTTTTTATGTGTCAATTAAAAGTAATAAAAAAAGCAACAAAAATCCCAACACCAATATTGAAGTTTGCCCTGTAAATTGATTCTTTCTTTTCTTTTTTTTTTTTTATTTTTATTTATATTTTTACATATACATGTGTTAATTAGGTTTCTGGGTTTTTTTGCCTTCACAAAATTAAAAAGACTTAAAGTTTAATAACAATGTTTAAGATAAGGATTAGAAACAAAAACCTTGTAAAGAACGAATGAACATAAATACATTCAGAAAAGGAATCGGACAATTGCTACATCAAAATATTAAGCAATAATAATAATTATAATAATAAGGCAAAGAAAGTAATTTTCTTGACTTTTTCTTTCAATAGAAGTTTCCTCTGTGACCTTTGTCACTGTTCGATAGCATTTTACCCGCCGTAATCCTTCTTTGAAAATTGGAGTCAGTCCTTTCAAAAACTATCACTCTTTTATCAACTAGGTTTATGTCATACTCTGAATCCTTTGTCGCTTTCAACAGTATTTATAGAATCTTTACCAGAAGTAGATTCCTTCTACAAAAGCCCCTTTCTTTGTTCATCCATGAGAAGAAACTTGTTATCTGTTAAAAGTTCTGTCCTGAGATTGCAGCAATTCTGTCATAATTTTAACTTCACCTGAATCTAATTCTGCTTCCCTTGCTGTTTCTACCCAGTCAGCCATTAGGTTTTCAGTGAAGTCTTAAACTTCTCAAAGTCATCCACAAGCGTTGCAATCAACTTCTAAATTTGTGCTAATGTTGACATTTTGACACTTCCTTATGTGTCATGAGTGTTCTTAGTGACATATAGAATGGTAAATGCTTTTCAAAAGGATTTCAATTTACTCCTCCCAGGTGTCCATCAGAAAAATTACTAGCTGTGGCAGCTATACTGTTGTCAAATGTATTTATTAAATAAGACTTAAAAGTTACACTAACTCCTTGATTCACGAACAATATTAACCTTGTATATCTCCCTCTGCATATTAGGTGACCAGTTGCATTGTCGATGAGTAGTCATATTTTGCAGTAATAGTTTGAGTAGTAGTAATAATATCAGTAGTAATATTAAGGAATCTTTTTAGTAGATCATAGTAGTGGCCTTAAAAAAATCAGTAAACCATGCTGTACACAGATGTGCTGTCATCTACACTTTATTTTTCCATTATAGGGAAGACAAGAGTTGGTTTGGTATAATTCTTAAGGACCTTCGGATTTTCCTAATGATAAATGAGCATTTGTTTGAGGTCACCAGCGGCATTCGCCCCTTATAAGAGTCAGCCCCTGTGAAGCTTTGAAGCCAAGCTTGCCTTCTCCTGTCTAGCTATGAAAATCCTAGAGGGCATCTTCTCCCACTAAAAGCTGTTTCATGTACATTGAACATCTGTTGTATTTCTGTAGCCACCTTCAGGAGAGGTCTTACTTAGCTAGATCTTCTGGATAACCTGCTGCAGCCTCTGTATTAACTTGTCTTTTTGTTATGGAGACTTCTTATGAACTACCCTCCACTGCTTCCAACTTTTCTTCTGCAGCCTTCTCACCTCTTTCAACCTTTATGGACCGGAAGAGGAAATTGGGGCCTGCTCTCAATTAGGCTTTGGCTGAAGAGACCGTTGAGGCTGGTTTGAACTTTTGTCTAGACTGCTAAAACTTTCTTCCTTTCGACAGGCAATAAAGTTGTTTGTTTTCTGATCATCCTGTTTTCACTGATATAACACTTAACGTTCCTTCTGGAACTTTCCCTTTGTATTCTCAACTTGGCTAACTGTTTAGCACAAGAAATCTAGCTTTGGGCCTATCTCAGCTTTCAATAGAACTTCCTCACTCAGCTGAATTATTTCTAGATTTTGATTTAAAGTGAGAGACATGTGTCTCTTCCTTTCACTTGAACATTTAGAGGCCATTGTAAGGTTATTAATTGGCCTAATTTCAATACTGTTGTCTCAGGAAATAGGGAGACTTGAGGAAGAGAGAGAGGGGGTAATGGCTGGTCCTTGGAGTAATCAGAACACACACAAACTTATCAGTTAAGTTCACTGTCTTAATACAGGTGCAGTTCATGGCACTCTAAATAATTACAATAGTAATATCAGTGGTCACTAATCACAGATCATTACAGACATTATAATAATGAAGATGTTTGAAATACTGAGTGAATTACCCAAATGTGACAGAGACAAAAGTGAATAACTGTGGTTGAAAAACTGGTGCCAATAGATGGTGTTGGACATAGGGTTACTACAAAGCATCAGTTTGTAAAAGACACCGTATCTGGGAAGTGGGTAAAGCAAAATGCAGTGTCGGGAGCTGTGCCTGTCTGGGTCATTACCCCACAGCTCTTTAGAAGGCCAGGCTCTGGGTGCCAGTCCCGTGTGTTCCCAGGGCCACCCACTGAGAACCACTGTGTCTTCCTCCCCCTTTCTTTCCCAATTTCTCTTATGTACATTTTTGTGCCTTTTCCTCTCTTCTTTTAATAGTAATAATAATTAAATAGCAATTCTAACTTTCCTTTAGGAAAGTTATTAAATTTATTGAATAAGTTTTTATCGCCTGATTTCAACTTTTAAATCTTACAGATTTAACTATCTTTCAAAAAGAAACTAAAATTAAATTTTGGGGAGGTTGAAGGTCTCTAGTAATTATTATTTTTATTCATGTCATCTTCATTTGATGATTTTCTCCATATTGGGAAGGGGAGGAGAATATTAATATAAAAAAGGGCTACCAGCCTTTATTATCACTAGTTCAGAAAATGTCAAATATAAATGAACAATTTTTAGGGTTCTAAAGAGAAATGATTTAACTGACCCGTTTTCTTGTCCATTTTAGTAGAAAATACTCCTAAATGTTCCCTGAAATACTAGTGAGATTTCAAGGAATCGTGTTGTATATTTTGTTTTTGTTTATGTGGGGGATTTTAATGTATTTATTTTTGGTTTAGGCACTGAAGAGGAGTTTGGAGGTCTTGTATCTGCTAATCTTATACTTTTGAGAAATAGACTTCTAGATATCTTGCTAAAACTAATTTATACATCTAAAGAAAAGACAAGCATTAATTTACAGTAAGTAAAACCTTTTTAGACTTGATGATGCCAATTGCTGTTACTACTTACTTCATGTCAGACAGAGGAAAAACTTATACCACTGACTTGAAACAGATGTTTTTAACCTTAAAATTTATGCTAATTCAAGAATGAAACCTAGTCTTATCTTTTGGTTTTATCTTGAAATCCTAGTCTTTGAAGTTAATATTTTTTTTTCAATCTTCATCTGTCTTTGAATAGAGCTTGTGAAGAACTGGTCAAGATCCTGGGTTTTGACTGGATCGTGATGTTTATGGAGGAGCACTTGCACTCCACCACGGTCACGGCAGCCCTGAGGATTCTTGTTGTCCTGCTGAGTAACCAGTCTATTCTCATCAAGTTTAAAGAAGGACTCTGTGGTGGAGGATGGCTTGAACAGACAGATTCTGTCTTAACTAATAAGATTGGAACTGTATTAGGTATGAGACTTACAGTCAGTTGCCTGAAAATAAGTTGTTCTGTTTTGTTTTTAAAGCTTATAAATAATATAATAATGCTTAAAATTTATAAATGTATGCTATCCAGTTTATCTAGTATGACTAAGAGTTTGAGATTTTAATGAATGATATAGTAAAAAGCTTAAACCATTTCAAATTTGGCTTTTTTTAATTGCAAAACAATCTGAAGTCAGAGACAAGATGTTAAGATTTGAAAACTCAGGGAATTCCTTAGTATATTTTTGTAGTATATGTCCCTTTCTATTCTGCAGGTTAATAATTAGCAAATTATCAGTAGGACTGAATGAGTAACAGTAGTAATCAGTATGTATTTTGTGTGTTTATGCCAGTCTCATGACACTTGCCATGTCATTAATAACATTGCATTTTCACAGTACCTCTGCGAGGTCTAAATACCATCATGCACATTTTACAGATTAGAAAGCCAAGGCTTAGAGGTGAAGTCACTTGTCAAATAGCTCAGTATCAAAATTTGGATCCATTTCACTCAAATCTAAAGCCCCTGCTCTTAACATTTGTGTTACATTCCCAATCAAGGATTTAAGCTTAAACCTTATTTCATCCAAGCTTCTTATCCTCAGCTTACTAATAGCGTATCTATTTTCAGTATATATCTGATCATTTACCTAATATTAGAAAGTTGCAGCTTCCTATGTTAGATTTATTTGAACTAGTGTTATTTCTGTTCATATTAGTGATCTTACCTCAGAAAGTATTTACTTTAAAAGTGTTTTTACTGAAAAGTACACTTACTCAGTTCCTAAGTTACTTTAAATATACATTTGTCACTGTAATGTTACATTGTAAAATTGTATGTAATTGTCATGTCTGATCTTGGAGGAGTGAATATCACAAATATCTATTTAGTCTTGTCATGTAGGAAAATTGAGGATCAGAATTTCATGTGTAATTTATTTATAGAAACAATGTAAGTGTGAATATCTAGGCTCTGCCTCTGCTACTTCTTCAAATGTCAGTGATAGGAAGACAGGTCTTTCAGCGTAGTACTGTTCTATTGTTATTTCACATGTAAAAAATGTCTGAACAGACTATGTATGTGATAAAAAGTGAAGCATTTCCATTTCACTATGAAATGATTTCTCAAGAAAATTGTCTGCTTTAAAATGTTCATTTTTGCCAGGTGCAGTGTTCACACCTGTAATCCTAGCACTCTGGGAGGCTGAGGCAGGAGGATCACTTGAGCTCAGGAGTTTGAGACCAGTCTGAGCAGAAGTGAGAACGTGTCTCTGCAAAAACACAGAAAAATTATCTGGGCATGATGGCACATACCTATAATCTCAACTATTCAGGAGGCTGAAACAGGAGACTTGCTTGAGCGCAGAAGTCTGAGGTCGCAGTGGACTACGAAGACACCACTGTACTCTAGCCAGGGTGACAAAGCAAGACTCTGTCTCTAAATAAATAAGTAAAATATACATTTTAAATTATCATTGTAGGTAGTTTGGTGCTATAATTGCATGAACTCTGGGGAATTAAATGTGAGTTTTAAATGCTAATTGGTAGCACTGCTTCGTTTCAAGTCCAAAAGCAGAGAGGTACCAATACCTGAGATTTATGATACCACATTATGGTTTACAAAATTCTTTCACATATGTTATCTCATTTGTTTTTCATGATTCTGGAGACAGGTATATATTTTATAGTACATAAATTTTTTAGGAAATTAATGAAACCTAATGAATATAAATTAAGGATTAATTTTTCTAGTTAGGAAGACTTAACTACATAAGCTTCCTGGGCCAGGCAATAAAAGTGTCTGAGAATCTTTGGCTTTTACTGTGCTACAACACTTCAGTAACATCAAAGAGCTGTTTTACTGTGTCTGGCCCACCTGACTTTATGTCTTAGAATTTGTCCTTCATTGACACGTGTTTGCACATTGCATGTGCTACTTTGATTCCAGAAGGGAAATGTAGGAATTCAATTTAAATTTGATACCATTTCATTTAATTTCCCCTAAATATCTATCTGTACACATATGTGTATATGGAAACATCCATCATCTCATTTGATTTTACTTCTAGTCTGAAGGGCAACCTAATGTTTTTGACTTTTTAAGTTCACATTTATTAGTTTTATCAAATTTTCCTTTACAAAAATAACTTTCAGGTAGCTACAACTCGAATCTAAATTGATACTTAATAGCATATTAAATATTCTTAAAGATTAATTACAGAGGAAAAATAGTATGAAAGGTATGAAAGGAAAATGATAATGCTGATTTTGAAGGATTTTTTAGAATCTGCAGTTTCATAAAAATTTGTTTTCCTAGTTAGTGTATAAAATACTGCTTTATGTCTTTTGATTCTGTTGACTGATCCATGGTTGATTGATTGAGATGGAGTCTTGCTTTTGCCCAGTTTGGATTCTAACTCCTGGGCTCAAACAGTCCTCCCAATTTAGCCTCCCAAATAGCTGGGATGTCTTCTTTTTAGAGCTTAAAACATTTTTTTTTTCTATAATATAATTTAGAATTTACTATAATTCTATAATTCGTTTAGAATTTAATATAAACAAAAATTAATCCTATCTTCTAATCTAGCCAGTCTTTCAGAAATGCGGCAATGTCGTTACTAAGGGTGAGGGAAACAGCATAATTTTATAGGTCTGAAGTAGAGACATCAGGTTTCAAATATTCCAGCTATACCACTTCATGATTTGAACAAAACATGTGTTTTCTATGTCATAAAAATGATAATAGGAATTTCTAACTCACATGTTTGTTGTTATTAAGAAATTGAATGATATATGAAAGAGCTTGGCAAGTTGCTGTATAATTTTTTATGAATTAGAAAAGCATACTATTTATAAGAAAAAAAAACCTAGACATATATTTTTATTTTATTATGTAAACTAGTAGTTGCAAATATGTGCTTTACTTCATTCTAGGAAAAAGAAGTTTAAAAATGTGATTATTTGGAGTATAAATTGCTCAGAATAAAAATGAATCATTCCTCTATTGGTTGCTGTTCATAAAAGTTTTCCATTGAAAAATTGGCTGTGTACTAAGTACTAGATTTGGGGTAGAAAAAGAACCAAATGTTTAGAGTGTGTTCTGAATTTAGTTATAAGGCAGAGGAAACAATTGAATAGAAATACTGATGTTATGGCCATATAGTGCTGACCATCTCCTGAAAAAGCCAGGTTTCTAGAAGGGTGTCTGAATATTCAGCTAAGCCTGTGGATTGCTGGAGACACACTCAAATTTACCACCACACTGCCTGGCTGCTTCCCAGCAGATTACAGACCATGTTGTCAGGAGGATTGTTTGGCTTATTCATTCACTTTGTCTCTAAATTTGTAGACAATTTAAGGTGAACTAGGTTATCTTGATTTTCAGGGCAAATAAATATATTAACCATATTATAATAAGTGTATTTTCAATTTACATTTTATAGCATTCCAGATTTGGGGTGTATGTATTTTAGTTTTCACTTTTTTCTTAGGGAAATACAAGCAGGAACATTAGAGCTCCTCTGAGATTATTCTTTTAATGAATAGAATTTATATGTCCTTAAGAAGCATTTTCAAATTCCTGTGTCTGTCGGTTGTATTTCTAAGCCTTAATAGACAGGCTTCCTAAAGCCAAACAGATGGCCAAGTAAAACTTTGAAAGATTATTCAGCATTTGAATACCTACTAGCCTGTAGTAATGCGCATGCTCTGCATAGAAATGTTACACGTACGGAATCGCTCCCTTCTCGTTGTTAATGGGTATGGGTATGGGTTGCTAATTTACTCATTGTCCTATTTCCTCTTCTCTTAGGATTCAATGTGGGCAGGAGTGCTGGTGGGAGATCGACCATTAGGGAGATAAACCGGGATGCTTGTCATTTTCCTGGTTTTCCAGTCCTCCAGTCATTCCTTCCCAAACACACTAATGTCCCTGCCCTCTATTTTCTCCTCATGGCCTTGTTTCTGCAGCAGCCCGTTAGTGAGCTGCCTGGGAACCTGCAGGTCAGTGTGCCTGTCAGCAGCTGCCGCTGTAAGCAGGGTTGCCAGGTAGGAATTACCTAGTAAGGCGTAAGTGTAACTACATATTCCAAAGAATCCCATAGGGTAATGGGTAATCACAGTAAAACCATCACTTTTCTCGCCTTTAAATTGGTTGGGGATAGAAAACTCTGAAAATGCCTTAGAAAATTTTCTCCCAAAAAAGTCCTTTCTCCTTATTTGGACATTGTTTCTGTATGATTACTGTGTATGATTATAGATGCATAAAGACTTTGGATGCTGTTTGGGTGATCCAAAGAATTCTTTTGTTATATGATTTTTATCTAGAAAAAAAATTTAATTTCCATAAGATCAAAAGTAAAAGGAGTCATTTGTATATCATGAATTAATTGAATGAGTACTACAGGATTGTCAGTGTAAGTTCTGATGAGAAAAAAAATTTTAATCACTTAATGTTGGATAACCATCCACATTAGGACAATAGTAGGATTTTACTTGACTTGTAATCCAAGACTATTATGCCTGTCTGTATACAGTTTATGTTCTGACACTACAAAGGCTTAGGAACATAGCATTAAAACTCATTTCCATCATAATGCCAAATGCTATTCAAATCAGTTCTAGTAGTTGACAGAACCTATTAAGTGAAAATACTGAATCTGTGCCATTACATTAAATCAAATTACAGATTCGTGCTTAGGAAGTTTTGTTGGTTAGGTAATTTTTCAAAATGCACGTGACACCCTAGTCATAATGTATTACGTAAAACTATTGGGAATAAATCTCCTTGATTTTGATGTTGTCAGATCTTCCTTTTAAGTAATGTAAAATTGAATTAGAACTTCGCTGAGAATGAGGAAGAAGTGATTTCAATGTGCTTTTTAAAAAAGATCCTGTTTAGCCAGGCACAGTAGCTCATGCCTGTAATCCCAGCTTGGGAGGCTGGGGCAGGTGGATCGCCTAAGCTCACAGGTTCAAGATCACCCAGGGCAAGACCCTTATCTCTAAAAAATAGCTGGGCATTGTGGTGGGCACCTGTAGTCCCAGCTACTTGGGAGACTAAGGCAAGAGGATCACTTAAACGCAACAGTTGAGGTTGCTGTGAGCTAAGATGCCGCAGTACTCTACCAAGGGTGACCAAGTGAGACTGTCTCAAAAATAAAAAAGATCCTGTTTAGAATCATCAATTCTATAATTTCATCTTGTGGCTAATTAACATTTATTTTATTTTTGTTTGTTTTCTTTAGAAAAAGTAGAAAGCAATATTTTTTTTAATGTAGGAATCTTAAGATGGGATGATACATAGTATTTAATTTTTCTTTATAAACATGATTAAAATGTGACATGCAGGAGTACTAGGTCTATATCTCTTTATCATTGTTCACTTTTAAAAAACTGGTTTCAGAGGAATTTTAGAATATTAGAACTTATGTGGGTCTCTATTGAAAAAAAATTAATAATGCTAATCTTTAATCGCTTTCACTTCTGCAGTTTGATTTGGACTCTATTTGGACATTTATCTTTGGAGTTCCTGCCTCTAGTGGGACTGTGGTCTCTTCCATCCACAATGTGTGTACAGAGGCTGCCTTTTTATTACTGGGAATGCTCCGCAGCATGCTCAACTCAGTAAGTTTGCGAGATACCGAGACCTGCTGAGAGCTCCTTCTGCTTTTGTCTTTTTTGTTTGTTTCGTTTTTGTTGGGTTTTTTTTTTTTTATTATTTCTAACATAAGAATGGACTGTACAGTTTTTGAGCCGAGAGACTCTCAAGCACTACCTAGGTTCACATCCTTCCTGTGCTACTTCAGACAGACCTCAGTTGTGTGCCTCCGTTTTCTCATGTTTAAAATGCTAAAAATAATAGCATTTCTCTTGTAGGGGTTTTTGAGGATTGAGTGAATTAATATATACATATAGCAATTAGAAGAGTGTAGTGCCTGGCATTTAGTAAGTGCTTCATAAGTATGAATTGGTATTATTAATGTAATAAAGTATATATTACAATGTATACGTATGTAATCAGTATATATTATAGTATATGTTACTACAGTAATATGCTATTTGAACTTTGAAAATAACTTTCATTTGGAGGTTAAAAATGTTAACAATGTGGGTGGCGCCTGTGGTGAGTGGTGGTTGGTAGGGCGCTAGCCCCATATACTGAGGATGGCGGGTGCCTGTAGGCCCAGCTACTTGGGAGGCTGAGGCAAAAGAATCACCTAAGCCCAGGAGTTGGAGGTTGCTGTGAGCTGTGTGACGCCACAGCACTCTACTGAGGGCGATAAAGTTGAGACTCTTGTCTCTACAAAAAAAAAAAAGGTAACAATGCAAGTTTTCTTTTTCTTTTTTTTTTCTGTTCTGATTATTTCTAACTTAGAGATAAAGTATTGGTACAGTAAATGATGAAATTTATGTTCCTGTCTACCTGATGGGAATTCTGTGAGTGATGGCTTAATTTGTTTATACAATTTAGGATTGTTTTATGAGAAGAAATGTTAACTTACACTCCTTCAGTTATATATACCGGACAAATCTAATTTTATCAAAACTATTGTTACGTCATCTAAGAACTGAACATTACCATCAAATTTATTAATTTAGAATGCTTTAGTGTTCTTGTTTTGGTGCCTATTTATAAACAAATATAACAATCTAAGTTAAAAAGAAAGCCATTCTCTGAACAAGCATCAGATGATAGGCATTGCTCAGGCTTGGTGCCCATAGCACAGTGGTCGTGGTGCCAGCCACATGCACTGAGGGTGGCGGGTTTGAACCCTGCGCAGGCCAGCTAAACAACAATGACAACTGCAACAAAAAAAATAGCCAAGTCTTGTGGCAGTACCTATAGCCCCAGCTACTTGGGAGGCTGAAGCAAGAGAATCGCTTAAGCTGAAGAGTTAGAGGTTGCTGTGAGGCCACGGCACTCTACCTGGGGCGACATAGTGAGACTTGACCTCAAAAAAAAAAAAAAAGAAAGAAAGATTGCTTAGATATCCAGTATTCTTTTTATGTTTTTAATGCTCATTGTTATTGTTGTTGAATTACGTAATGCTTAAGTGTGAGGCCAGAAAGATGAAGTACCTTCCCCATTGTGGGGAGGCTTCACTCCTAACTCTGACACGATGCACAGTGGGGTGCCACAATGGTAACGCAGCCACTGCTGATTTCAGCAGTACCCACGTTAACAATGGTGAGTAATCAAAGCCACTGCCTCTAGCTAGCTGAGCCATGAGCGAGCCATAAAGAAACGTGCACCCTGTCAGTTTCTAAGTTTTGGATTTAGCTGATTTCTAAATTTGTTTGCATGTGTGTACCAAGTATGTTGGCTGCTGTGTGTGATTTTCAGAGTTCTGGGGCAGCAGTATACCCAGTTATATAATAACAGTGAGTAATGGGCTTTAAAGTAATTTTTAGCTGTGCCCATTACTCTAACATGGTATTTCTTCTCTTGTTCCGGCCAGCCTTGGCAGTCAGAAGAAGAGGGCTCATGGCTTCGAGAATACCCCGTGACCCTGATGCAGTTCTTCAGATACTTGTACCACAACGTGCCGGACCTGGCCTCCATGTGGATGAGCCCCGACTTCCTGTGTGCACTGGCGGCCACTGTGTTCCCCTTCAACATCCGCCCTTACTCAGAGATGGTAGGAAAGGGGGAGGAACATGTCAAAGCTGGGATTTGTTCCAGTGGCTAGCCGATATTTTCTTTTCAATCTTTTAGGCTTTTGAGCAGGTTAGTTTGATAACTGCATGCACCCCTCTTACACCATGTGGGGTCCTCAGCTCCCCACGCTGTCCTTCTGCTTTCCCCTAAAATACCAGTGCACTGTGCTTCCTTTTTTCACTTAGTGTATTCCTGTCAGTCCCTGCTAGTCATTTCCCTCTCTCAGGGGTCCGTTTCTCAAGTGCTGACAGCTCTGCAGTTGTGAAATGTTCTTTACAGGTAGCAGAAGTCTAGCCTCACAAAACTTCTGTTTTATTTTAGGAATTAGGCATTTGCTGAATTTAATCCTTATAAATGATCAAAGATTTAAAGGTTTAAAGATTTTTATAAAAAATAAAGTATATGTCGGTCCTTTCTTCTGCTCTACTTTTCTTACTATATTCAACTTTTATTTTCTTTATACTAGTTTAGTGCAAAATTATTAGACTATAATCACAGCATATAGATTTCTCCTGTTGTCCTTTATTTTAATCTTTTTAAAATTTTTTAATTGATAAATAATAGTTATGCGTATTAATGGGGTGTGTAGTGATGTTTCAGTACATACATAGTGATCGGATCAGAGTAATTAGGATATCATCTCAATATTTGTCATTTCTTTATTTTGGGAATATTCAGTATTCCAGCTATTTGAAACTGTATATTACTGTTAACTGTTGTCATCCCGTGGTTGTGTAGAACTCTAGAACTTACTCCTCCTGTCTAGCTGTAATTTGATATCCTTTAACAAATACCTCCCTATTCCTCCCTCTCCCAGCCCTTCCCACTCCCAGTATCGCCTGTTCTACTTTTTCTTTCCATGGGATTTTTTTTTTCAGCTTCCACATATGAGTGATAGCAGGTAGCTTTAACTTTCTGTTCCTGGCTTATTTCACTTAATTCTTTTCCTGTTTAAAATATACTTACAAGGCAGTTATTCCTCTGTAATACTTAAGAATTTCTTGATGTTTCCTTCTGTTTCTATCATATACTCTAGGGCAGCAGTTCTCAACCTGTGGGTCATGACCCACAGGAACTGTATTAAAGGGCCACGGCATTAGGAAGGTTGAGAACCATTGCTCTAGGGCTTGGGGAACAATGCCATTTTTATGCAATTTTTCTCTCTGTTTAAAGGTAGAATGCTCATTACAAAATTGGGGGGATTTATAGGAGAAAGACAAGTATAACATATTACCTTAATACCTTGGCTTGTTTATAATTTTAGAATCCCCATCTGGGGTAAAAATTGACCATCAGTAACATCTCAGTGTCTTCCCTTGTGAACGTCTTGTAATCTGTTTACTAGTCCATCTCTCTCACTCGATGCGAAATTGGCACAAATTTCGTTTATTTATTGGGGTTTTTTAAGTTGAAAAAAAGTGGATCAGCTCTAAGGTGCTACCACTATGCCAAATTTTTATCTGAAATTTTGTAACATTTGACTTCTCAATAGATAGATTCCAGATATGCAGAAACAGTCATTCTGATTTTATTATTTCATTTATGTTAAGTACAGTTATCCAAAGTCAACATGTAATTCAGCATTGTGAAATTGTATAGTTTGTGGTCAATCAGAAAGACCCAGCATTGAGTAACTATGACCTGGTACCCGGATTACAGCCTGGAGAGCGAGGGTCAGGGACCAGGCCAGGGTCGGGAGGGCAGAGTGAAATAGTGTGCTGAACAGCTCAACAGGAGGTCCATGTTCACAGAAGACACTGATGCTGCGACATTTTTGTTTTAGGATCCATAGACGTAAAAGCGTCAGATAACATCTGATGTGATTACTGTGTGATTTATTAGGTGACTGATCTTGATGATGAGGTTGGATCTCCAGCAGAAGAGTTTAAAGCATTTGCAGCCGACACCGGGATGAACCGGAGCCAATCTGAGTACTGCAATGTGGGCACCAAGACATATCTCACCAATCACCCAGCTAAAAAGTTTGTTTTTGACTTCATGCGCGTCTTAATAATAGACAACCTCTGTCTCACCCCTGCCAGCAAGCAGACTCCTCTGATTGATCTTTTGTTGGAGGTAAAGACAAAGAAACGCATTTACATCTCTTTGGCATTACCTTTGTAATTAGAGTGTTTCTAACCTTGCAGATTTCCTGCCACTGGTCTCTGATTCTTCTGTGATGGGCTGTGTGAAGATTGTAATCTCACATATGCTTTAGATCCTATCAGTTTGTTCTTCTTACCATTTCCTCAAGCATGTCTCTAATTCAATCCTTTATCACTTTCTCTAGGAGTTGGCAAACAATTTTGGTAATTTGGCAACTACAAATTACCAAATAGTAAATGTTTTAGGCTTTGTGGGCCACACGGTCTCTGTCTCTGCTGTTTAACTACAGCGTTGTAGCTCCAGAGCAGCCATGGGGCGTGCTTGCAGGTATGAGCTTGGCTGTGTTCCAACAAGACTTTATCTACAGAAACAGGCACAGGCTGGGAATGTCCACAAGCCGTAGGGTGCAGCCCCTTCCCAGGACGCTGTGGGTGCCTCCTCACATCGTCTCCTCACCTCACGCCTCGCAGCTTGGTCCCACTTATGCCTCCTCGCCAGATGTTGTTGCTGTCCGGTGTAGCATGCTGTGCGATTTGGGACAGTCAGTGCTAAGTGTGGACTAGCTGGATTTTCCTCACAGCAGCAGTACATCTAGGGTGAGGCTACATCCTCCGGATCTGTGGTATGCGTCCACTGAGGCATCAGAAAATGAGAGTGGCTCTAAGCTTTAGGTGGCCTCACTCTCGGCTCTAAAATTTAGCCATCCCTGAAAAGAACTAAAAAATGTTCATCTAGAAAAATCTTAAAAGATCACAGGGAGCATTCAATACCTATACATTCATGTTTTCCTAGGTAATTCATAGAAATAATCACATAGCACACACCAGGGGCTCTGAAAATAGCGTGTTTTGTGCACGACTCAGTCTGTGCAGAGGACTGCTTCACTCCCAGGGGAAATTCTTGTCGTGCTCTCAGCAGCGTCACAGCTGAACCTGAGCTTTCTCAACTCCCTCTAGTGGCTAATGCAGTTAACGTTTTAACTGCAACCTTGAAGACCACAGATTTTTATCTTATTCACGTGAAAATATCTCAGTTTGGTAATTGGATACCACTCCTGCTAAACAGTTTAACCAGGCCCACAAGGGTAGAGGAATAATTGGTTTCAACAGTAAGTAAGCCATGTAGTAGAATTTTATCCTATGCCTAGTAGAGCTTGCCTCTTTGGAAATGTTAAAAAATCTTAAGAAGAGAGATGATGGCCAGTATCACAGTGTACAGGGTAACATTTTTAAATATTCTATGGGAAAAAATGGAATGATAATTGGGAAATAATAGGGTAAAGTTAGAAGAGATGTGTGCGAGAAAATAAAATACACGCATGTGTGAATAGCAAGTAAAATAGTAAATAAAATCCAGATGCATGGAAGTAGGCATATACAGTAATAGCATTTTCAAACTTGTAGGAACCCTTGAATATTGTTTCATTGAAATGATGATGAGAAAAAGAAATTGGCTTTATTAAATGTTATTTTACTTAAAGTCAAAATTTCCAAGAGCTTATAAATGACATTAGGCGAATAATTACTGTATTTTTTTTTTTTTTTTTTTTTTTTTTTTTTGAGATAGAATCTTATTATGTGCCGTGGCGTCACGGCTCACAGCAGCCTTTAACTCTTGGGTTTAAGTAATTCTCTTGCCTCAGCTTCTCAAGTAGCTGGGACTACACAACGTCCAGCTATTTTTTGTTGTTGTTGTTGTTGTTGTTGTTGTTCTTGTTGTTGCAGTTGTCATTGTTGTTTTTTTAGCAGGTCCAATCCGGGTTCCAACCTGCGTGCCTTAATGTACATGGCCGATGCCCTAACCACTGACCTACAGTCGCTGAGCTGACTTACTCTATATTTGAATCATTTAATCATTAACAACATCGCTGGCAATTTCCAAATAGGAAGATACGATACTACCTCATAAAAGGGATGGAAGTCTGCTTTTAAAAATTAATAGTTTGATGAGTTTTAATACACATATAAAGAATGCATATACAAAAATAGTTTAGTGAAAACATGATTCCATGTCTTCCCATGATACAAAAATGTTGCAGACATGATTTTGAGTATCAGGATTATGAAATCTATCCATGAAGAAGTTCAAGAATAGAATTATCATATACTTAACCATTTATCTAAATCAAGGAAGAGACAGGAACCGGCTGATTTTTCATCCAGTAAACATGAACCAGGCCATCTTCAGTCTTAGGAGTGTTAGTTTTATCATAAAAGTATCTACTTACTTGAACCAGGCCATCTTCAGTCTTAGGAGTATACTAATCTGTGCAACTACACAGGAAAATTTATTAAGTTTAAAAACAGTACTTGGAAGTTATACACCTGGATCGTCTTACCCTAGTTAGCAATGGAAATCTGTCAGAAGACTGTAGTTTAACTTTGTACCCTAAGCTTTCACTCAAGATAATTTTTAAAATCATCTTCATACTGTGGAAAAGTTATCCAAGTATTACCTATAAGGTTGTTTGCTGTCCTTCTTATACCCACAGAGGACATTTTTCTCAGCACAATTTTAGGAAAACATATCCTTTCTGACAATCTATTATGCCTCTTTGTATGGATAATAAAAAGCTTTGTAAGACATATTTTTTCTCCTCCTTGACGCCTGAAGCTCAGATCTAAATTGTTTTTTATTAATATTATAAATATTTCACTCCCCATTGACATGCTCGCTTGATTACTAGATTCTGGAGCTTCCGTATTTGTTTTAAGGGCTTTGTGATTCATTTGTTACTTACTTATCTATATTTCATTATTACCTGCCTAATTTCTTTTTGAAGTGAGATATAATTGTATATTAAATATTTAGGGTGTTTAAAATACTATTTGGAGAGATGGATTTGAAAGATGATGATGTTTCACCTTTGCTTTAAATTTTTTAAAATTCTATGGCCAGAAAAATAAGAGAAAGATTGTCCGCAGATATACCATCTCTCCCATCATATTTTTTTTAATCTAACAGTATACATTTTTAATCTTTTGCTAATGTAAATAAGATTTAGCCTGACCTTGTTTATGTGGTTCTGTTTCTAATTCTAAATTTTGTTGGTTAGGCTTCCCCTGAAAGATCTACAAGAACTCAGCAGAAAGAATTTCAGACTCACATTTTGGATAGTGTGATGGACCATTTGCTTGCAGCTGATGTGTTACTGGGTAATTCTGTGTTTTATTTTTATTTTATACTAGTACCTATAATCACTTTCTTTCTCTAACTAAATCCTGGTATGTCTCCTTTTCCTCCTTTATTTTTAGTCTAACTTCTTATATCCACATTATATTTTTACAGTTTGTCCATGTTATTGCCTGGACCATGCATCCATTTAGTCTCATTATTCTATCATGAATATATAAGTTTATGTATTTTACTCTTGATAGCTATTTAGAAGTTTCCAGTTTGAGATAATAATAAACTGCTATAAACATTCTTGTTCATAAGGACTTCATATGAGAACAATATTTTTATGTATATTATGTTGTAAACATAACAATATTTACATTTGATCATATACCTGTGAGTAAAATTGTTACATCCCAGACATGTATATTTTATTTTTTAGACTTGATCTTAGCCAAAAGGCCGAGAAGGATGGCTTCCGGGAAAAACATCAAAACACATTAAAATATATTTTTTTCTGCATGTCTGTACCTAATTACAATAAAAATATAAAACTTAATATTTATTATAATGAAGCCAACATTTATATATAAAACAAAGATAAAATTTATAGGAGAGGAACAGGCAATGGTTTAACATACTACATATGCTACCTTGAGTTTCTCGTGATAATATTAATTGTAAGAACTCTGTGCTATAAAAATAATATTTTTCTTAAGAGTAAATTTTCCAGAAAACCTTTAATATTATATTATCATGCAACTGTGTATTCTCAAGTCACATTTGGTGCTTACTCTTACCAGTTGAAATCACTCTTACTACAGAACAACACAAAATGAAGAGTTTGGGTTAATGGAGCAAAGTAGATTTAGATAGGAATAATGATAATCACATTTAGTGGAGCCTCCAGAATTTCCACAGAGTAAGAGCTTTGTGGGAGCATTTCGGTTAGCAGGTGTGGCTAGGAGGGTTAGTTTTGATGCAGTATGTAATGCAGCAAGCACTCTGAAGACGTTGGGGTCGTTTTAAAAAAGACGATGTTGATGGTAATTACGGAGGGGGCCAAATACACCACCATTGTGGTTTATTTTTTGCAGTTTTTCTGAAGCTCTATTCTGCCTGTCTGACATCATTGTTAGTAAAGGTATATACTCAAAAATAGTTTTATTTGATGGTTTGTTTTACTCTTTATTACTTACATAGAGTCAATTTATCACTAATATCTGATACTTTTCTCTCAGAAGGAGATCACTTGTGACTAGCAGTTCATGTTGAAGAACTGTTTGCTTATCACAGAGTCTAGGCAGCAAGAAACTTCACAGGTAGTCTCAATTCATAGCACTCTGTTCCTGCTGAAATTATTTCTTCCACTGACCCTAAGCATCATTTTCTTAAAAAAATTCACATGGGCTAGTGGTCATATTTGTAAATGTTACAGTTAGACTCATTTTTCCTTGGCCTGATTAATTTGACGATCTGGTCTCGTGCTGGTAAATATCAAGTTCTCAGACATATTTTTCCTACTGGAATTCAGGGGAAGATGCGTCTCTGCCTATTACCAGTGGAGGAAGCTACCAGGTATTGGTGAACAATGTGTTTTATTTCACGCAACGTGTGGTGGACAAGCTTTGGCAAGGCATGTTCAACAAAGAATCTAAACTTCTCATAGATTTTATAATTCAACTAATTGCACAGGTAATTCATTGTCACTATTAGTCGTAGAGTACATGTTTTCCCATTGAAAAACTTTGCCTTTAGTGTCAAAATTGTTGGACATAAGTGTAACTAATAAGATAATGAATGTTAACCTTTAATACAAAACTATGCTTATCAAAACTGAATTAAAAAACATAAACTTTTAGCTTTTTCTTTATTGGCATGGCACCAGTGCGTCCCTTATAAGGGTACCTCATTCTCTCAAGCTATCATCGCTATCACTGACTGCCCCACTGGCATTGATCTTCACTATCCAGATAGATTTAAATACCTTAAGTTATTACAATTTGATGGCTTTTTTTACGGTATATCAATGTGTAAAGGCTTGCAGAACATGAAGAGTTGATGTTAAGGAACAGTCTCTGATCAATTGAATCTTTTACAAAGTCCATTTGCCTTTGCAGTTGTCATTTTTGTGCATGTTTAGGGTACTTGTAACTAAAGGCTATCAACCTGCTTTGGTTCGGCATGAGTGATTAATTTTATTCAATATATTATATGGAAAGTGGGAAATCTTGTAACTGTGTTTTATTAGCTTATGGTAATGGTATACATAGATTCTCTCATGTCACCTAAGAATTTTTTAAGAGGTACATTTGTATTTAAGCCAGAGTGAAAAATCCTCAAATGAGAGGATGAAACTAGAATGTAAAAGAAAAATTATTTTTTGGCACAAATGCTCAGGGGCAAGGGGTGATAGGAGATTTCTTAAATTAATATTAGTTAATGTTTTTTTTTTTGGTAATTTTGAGTAGAGATCACATAATTTAATTAAATTTGCTCAACAGGAGACTCCACCAGCTGGCACTTCTTATTCTCTGGGAGGCTGTTTTGCCCCTTAGCAGTATTAGCGGCTGTCTTTCCTGAGAGATCTATTTTGTTGTTTCAGTTTTTTGCTTTTGTTTCTGAGACAGGGTCTTGCTCTCTTGCCCCAGGTTAGAGTGTGGTGGCATCATCATAGCTCACTGCAACCTTCAAGCCATCCTCCCCCATCCCACTGCCTTGCAAGAACTAGCAGGACAGGCGTGTGCCACCACACCCAGCTAACTTTTTGTAGAGACGGGGTTGACTTTGTTGCTCAGGCTGCTCTTGCACTCCTTCACCCTGGCCCCCCAGAGTGTGAGGGTTACAGGCATGAGCCTGGGGTCACAGGCATGAGCCACTGCACCTGGCTGGGAGCTCATATATAGTTCTCATTCATTGAATTGCGTTTGTATGTCTCATGGGTCCTGAACCGCGCAGTAACAAGAGCTTGTGTCTTTTAATGTAGTACCTTTAGCAGTTAGGATGCAGTTAGCATCTGGTACGTAATAGACCTAATGAAAATTAATGCGTGAATGATGAACACGTCTTTTATTGTCCATTTTACTGAAAACTTACCTTTTATATCTTTAGTCAAAGAGAAGATCGCAGGGATTGTCTCTGGATGCAGTTTATCACTGCCTCAATAGAACCATCTTGTACCAGTTCTCACGGGCACACAAGACTGTTCCTCAGCAAGTAGCTCTCCTGGATTCACTCAGGGTCCTCACTGTGAACAGGAACTTGATCCTGGGGCCTGGGAACCACGACCAGGAATTCATCAGCTGTCTGGCCCACTGCTTGATTAATCTGCATGCTGGAAGGTAAATCCTTCAGGTTCAGTTTGCCAGGTTGAATTTTTCTTTGATAATATTCTACCAGACTTCATTATTGTATTTTTTTGATAGTCACATTTCTTTTTGCCTTTAATCTATTCTATTTAAAACTTTACACAAAAGGTACGGGGCAAGTGTTACATTTTTGCAATGAAAAAAATGGGTATTTTTTCTTTTACTTTCTGCACCTCTAAAATTCTCCATAATTTCTTCATGTCACATAATTTTTCAGAAGAAATTTGCTTTTAAAGCAAATTAAATACACACTGTTGGAGGCTAAGAAAGATAAAAAGAAAAGCTTGAAGTAATACTCTATGTTAAATGGGTAAAATTAGTATTTTACTATTGATGGCTTTGCTGTTATTTCTTTAGTGTCTCCTCTGAAAGGGAAAACAGATAACGAAACAAGACCCATCGTGTGTGCCGACTGCTGTGGCACAGCACAAACCAGGGTCCCTAACCTGGAGGAAACACCTGCTGAGTTGCCACTTGAGACCTAGTTGGGGAGGACAAGAGAGTGGGGACAGTTGCTGCAGGTAGAAAGAACAGTCCATGTGACTGCCCAGAGGGGAGAATGTGTGACACAGTTGGGAAACTGAGTATTTCACTGCTACAGGAGCAGAGTGAGGAGATAACAGGAGAGGACACAAGCTTATGGGTAGAATGTTCTTAATTAAATGAACTTTTTATAATTTTTAAGTAAAAGTACTAACAATAATGCAAAAGCATCTTAACTATTCTTTATACTGTAGATGAGTTTAATTCCATTTAGTCTAGTGGATTTGTTTGACCATCCCTGAGGGTATCAGTACAGTAAGTAGAGGTTCTGTTTTGTGAATCTAATGATTTGATGTTTAGTAACATCTGCCAGTAGTGGGACTTTGTGAGGGCATCTGTGTTTCCTTGCGTCTGCAGAGTAATTCTTAGTTGCCATAGTTTTTCAGCTGTAAGCATTTCCTTCATATAGTTTAAACTGGAATTTTTCAGCAATGTGGATGGATTTGGACTGGAAGCAGAAGCCCGCATGACCACATGGCACATTATGATCCCCTCCGATATTGAACCAGATGGTAGTTACAGCCAAGATATCAGTGAAGGTAATTGCTTCAATTTGGTGGTAGTGGTGTTGTTTTATCTCTGTTTTTTTTTGTTGTTGTTGTTATTTTATTAAATCACAGCTGTGTACATTAATGCAACCATGGGGTACAATGTGCTGGTTTTATATACAATTTGAAATATTTTCATCAAACTGGTTAACATAGCCTTCATGGCATTTTCGTAGTTACTGTGTTAAGCCATTTATATTCTACACTTAGTAAATTTCACATGTACCCTTGTAAGATGCACCGTAGGTGTGGTCCCACCATTACCCTCCCTCTTATCTCTGGTTTTTACGACATAACCAAAAAAATTAACTTCAAAAACTCCCAACATTGATGACCGCTCTCCCAGTGGGGCAGCTTGTACACGCATCAGCAGCGTGTCTCTGTGTGCCAAGATAGATGGAGCAGTGATTGCGCTCCCCTGCACGTTTCTCAGTGACGCTCAGAGACTAGATGGCAGCGCTTACCCTTCATACAGAGCAGGCGTGCACACACTAACTTAGGAATTACTATGAAGTAAATTAGGAATACCCTATTAGAGGCAGAATCTTGCTTGTTAGTAGCACCACTCACATCCTCTCCCTTTTAAAATCTAGTTTTCCCACTGAGACTGTATGCGTTACACACTGAAGTCTTTGTGGGGGTTGTTCTCTTACTTTCACTTGCTCAGTAATGAAGATGAAATCATTACGGTGGCGTTTCTCTCCCCAGCAATGCTGTTTGGTAGTTCCACATATGGTATCATCCTTTGGAAACCAGCACTCCTCCCTTCTTTCTTTCAAATTAAGCATTCTTCTCTCTCTTTTCACCAAACTTTCTTAAACCCTGGACACCAAAGGCACAATGATTGTTCTTTCACCCCTGAGGAACTGACATTGGTTCTCAAAATAAGGTCCTCAGACTAGCAAAGTCAGCATCATTTGGGCACTTGGTGGAAAAAATACATTGTCTGGTCCCACTGAAACGTGCTAAATCAGAAACTGGGAATGGGCACCAGCAATCTGTTGTAACAACCGTCAGGAGATTCTGATGGCTAAACATTAACTGTTCTACCACAGGAATCAGACAAATTAACAGGGAATCCAAAGCAATACTGAATTTAATCAGTAAAAACTGTTTAAAATGTTTATTTTTATTTTGTGCAAAATACTCAAAAACTGACTTAGAGTTTTGAACTCATCTTAAATATTCAAAACTAAAAATTCTCTTAAATGGGAGATAATTCTTATCTGTCAGAAGCTAGATAAATATATATATATATATGTAATTTCTAATTTTATAAATAAAAATGTCATCTTTTTCCATGATTGTAAAGATGTTTAAAATGTTTTCCCAGTAGCCCAGTAGTTTGGGTTAGATAAATAACCTTTCCCAGAGCTAGATACAATGTTAAGTAATTTTCTTTCTAATTAAAATCCTGTATTTGAAATCCCTAGATACAAAACATAGAAAAATAAGACCTAACTTTATATTGTGCTTTGAGTATTTGCTTTTTTTTTTTTCAATTCACCAGGGCGTCAGCTTCTCATAAAAGCCGTCAATAGAGTTTGGACTGAACTGATACACAGCAAGAAACAAGTTTTGGAGGAGATTTTCAAAGTGACTCTGCCTGTGAACGAGAGGGGACACGTAGACATAGCTGTAGCGAGGCCGCTCCTTGAGGAAGCCGGGATGAAGTGCTGGCAGAATCACCTGGGTAAGGAGGCTCCCGACACCGCGGGACTGTGAAGCTATTATGCATGGGCACAGAGTAAATACTTAATTGAAACATTTTTCTAAGATACTATGATGGAAATAAAATTGAAATCTAAACAGCAAAACCATTCTTGAATGATATTGAGATTGAGTTTTCTCCTAGGATTTTTGTTTGTAACCTTTTAAAGTGTGTTACACATCTGGCAGATAGGAGTTCAATAATATACAGCTTAAAGCTTCAGTATGGTCACGGTATTGGCTATGGGCCCATGACCCCTTTCCTTTAATTCTGAAATTCAAAAACCCTGAAAACCCAAGGTTTTTCATTAGCTTTGTGCCAAAAATGACTAGGTAGTAGAAACTAACTTATCTTTCCTTATCCTGCTTCTTATGAATGTTCATACATTGTGCTGCAGTAATATCATGTATTAAATTATAGCTTACCACCCTTGACCCTCTGGTGGTAGTATATAATGTGAGTGTATGTACTGTATAGCTTTCTTTAAATCTAAAACTTTCTAAGTTCCACCATATACACAGCACCAAAGATTTTTGATAGGGAATTATGAATTATTATTAATGTAGAAATTCATTACAATTAAAATAAATTGGCATATTTTATAGAGCTATGGGTTTCAACCAAATACAAGGCGACCAAGTATAATAATTCTGAAGTGGTCATCCTTAAATAAGTCTCAGATGTCTAAAAGGGATTTCACGTTAAAGCAGGCAGTCCCCAAGTCATGAATCAGATAGGTTCTGTAGGGGTTGTTTTTGTTTTTGTTTTTGAGACAGAGTCTGACTGTGTTGTCCTTGGTAGAGTGCAGTGGTGTCACAGCTCACAGCAACCTCAAACTCTTGGACTTAAGCAATTCTTCTGCCTCAGCCTCCCAAGTAGCTGGGACTACACGCACCTGCCACAATGCCTGGCTATTTTTTGTTGCGGTTGTCATTGTTGTTTAGCTGGCCCAGGCAGGGTTCAAACCCACCACCCTCGGTGCATGTGGCCGGCACTGGAACCATTGTGCTATGGTCGCTGAGCCTTGTAGGTTTGTTTTTTAAGTTGAATTATTTTTCTTTTCTTTCTTTCTTTTTTTTTTTCTGAGACAGAGTCTCACTTGGTCACCCTCGGTTGAGTGCCGTCATATCTTAGCTCACAGCAACCTCAAACTCTTGAGTTAAAGTGATTCTCTTGCCTCAGCCTCTGGAGTAGCTGAGACTACAGGCACCCACAACAACGCCCAGCTGTTTTTAGACCCCGTCTCACTCTGGCTCATGCTGGTCTCAAACTCCTTAGCTTAGGCAGTCCACCTCGGCCCCCAGAGTGCTAGGATTACAGGCGTGAGCCACCATGCCCGGCCCGTAAGTGGAATTTGTGTGTATTAAGTTTGTAAATATGTTTACCTATCACCTGTGACGGCTTCTGTCTGAAAGTGCAAGTCATGCATCAGTCTGGTATTTGTAACTCAGGGAATATGTGTATATGCTGCCTTTGATAACTATGGTATTGTTGTTTGTAACAGTGGTACGAAACTATTAAAAGTAAGACTCATAATTAAATGGAGAAATTCTAAAACAATGTAATTTTAATTTCATAGCTCATGAAAAGAAATGCATAAGTCGAGGAGAGGCCTTGGTGCCCACCACACAGTCCAAACTGTCCCGTGTCAGCAGTGGCTTCGGTCTTTCCAAGTTAACAGGATCGAGAAGGAATCGAAAGGAAAGTGGTCTCAATAAACACAGTCTCTCCACCCAGGTACTTTGTTTAGTTTTGCTGATGATGTTACTAGGAGTTTGTATTTCAAGGTTTGGGTGTAGTGTATTGTATAAAACCCTTAACACGTACAAGGAGATGATTTGAAATGGAACTTCTCTGTGTTTTGCTTTAGGCAAGAGAAGTAACTCAGATTATGGGATCTTTTTCCATTTTATTATGATAAAATTGCATTATGGGTGCTGTGTATTATGTCCATTTTATAATTGGACATAAAATGGGATTCACAGATGGATATGAGATCAGACTGTGGAGAATTTTCTCCCAATTTTTCCAACTTTCAATAATGTTACTGATAGTTATAGATTTTAAAGCAGTAACAGAGCAAGGCTTTTTAAATTTTTAATAATTCTGTTGTGATTGGTATTTTCAAGAACTCATCTCCCATTAGCATTGACTTGCAACTCATCAGGGTTTCTTCATCATCCCAGAATCTAAGTGGCAAAGAGTCTGAGAGGAATCGCGTGTGCTAGTCTTTCCTGTGTCAGTTTGTTTTCCAGGAAGAATACCAGAGATGGAGTCCAGTGTGCAGGGTATATGTTAGGGTCCCCGTGGGGTCAGTACCCATGGGAGGGAGGAGAAGGAAGCAGGACTGGATGCAGTCCTGGTGACAGCCTGGCTGACCTAGGTGGATGCTTGAGGCCAGAGGAGCCTGTCAGAGCTGATCTGTACTGAGCTGAAAGGCTGAGCTTCTTACACCCAGATTGCCCAGCGGCTCTCTGTAGCTGACCTGTCCCTGAAGGCGTTGACAGCACTTGGGGAGCTGGGCAGATAGCCCTTCCCTGAAAGGGACTGAGGGGCGAGAGAGCACTGCAGGTCTCCATCACACTACCCTTCTTCTGACTCATTGTACAAAATTCCAAATGTTTTTGGTTTTGTTTGCTATAGTGGGTGCTTTAGACAGGATTTTAATTAATGTTCAAGTATTAATTTCAAGGGTAGTTAACTCATTTGCCAGGAAATCCATGGAATAATTAAGATTTTTCCCATCCATTGTTAGGAGATTTCTCAGTGGATGTTTACACATATCGCTGTTGTTCGCGACTTGGTAGATACACAGTACAAGGAATATCAGGAGGTAAGACTCTCAGATCCGAGTAATGGTTTATTCTGCATTGCTTGGAAGTGATGACTGTTTCTACTGATACCTTCCAAACCATTTCCAGGGTACATTGCTGAACTGCACTCATCATCAGATGATGATTTTAATTATCCCTTCCATCAGCTACTTTGGCCTTGATTTTAAGATGAAAATTTTGAATCTTCTTTAAACAAACTACATTTGAAAAAGCAACAAATGGGCACAATGTCAGGGTAAATAGCACACCCCCTGGGTAAAGACCTCAAGCAAAGTCACCTAATCATGTGTACCCTCATTAATCTGAAATGAAAAGAAAAGAAAAAGCAACAAATGGAATCAGAAGTGAATGCTGTGGGAACTCACTACTGACGGAGTGCAGATCTTTGTTCCTAATATAAGTAAAAATGTTAACAATGAGGTCTTTTCAGACCTTTAACAAGTCTCTTAAAATATACAAAAAAAAATACAGGATGAAATGAAATTCCATTTTCACTATGCTACAAGTCCCTGGTGATTGTGTCAGTGAAAAATAAATATGAAATACCCTTGGTGAACTCATAATTACTCAAAAGCTTATACTAAATATTTTATTTCCATAGCAGCCATTTTAAATCTATTAAAGATTCCTGAATGATTAACTGCTAATATTTTGGGGATATAACAGGAGATCCTTAAGTTTTCCCCCTCAAGGTACACATAAGTACTATTGTGATATGTAGTATTATAATTATTCACTCAAACTTTACTGTTAGATTTTTAAAATCTTTATTTTTCTACTTAAATTATATTCTTATAGTCTGTGACTTATTAGGTAAGTTAGTTATCATCTACTGTTGAAATGTTATACATCTTGTCATTTGACAGATAAAATGCCGTGATATAATTTCCATTTAAGTAAAATGGTTTTGATCTATCCCAGTGCCAGTAGAAAATATTTTTTCTTTGAATTTTATGTGAAAGTCAAGTTCCCTATCAGTAGTGCGTGTTTTTATTCTTTTTCAAAAATCTTTGGAAACATTTACCAAGCTTACCATTGATCTAGTCTGTTGGCATTATTTCTTGATCTGAGTTCTAAAATTTCTTCTATACAGGTTATTTTCCAAATTTTGTGGCATCCTTAAAATACCATGTTTATGTATTAACTAACTTGTAGGGCTTTTTTAAGTATATTTTCGTAAGTAGTATTACCATTTTTTCTGTGCCGGAGAAACAAAGTTCCTTCAGCTCTGTCTGACTGTGTTACATACCCTACCCTGTACACGTCTGTAACTTACTTGGCACTAAAAAAATCATCTTTTGGATCTCCACAACAAACGCCACATCCTCCCTAAATTATCAGTTTAACCATAAATAAATGTCATTTTACTTTTATAATAATTGACAGAAATAATATGGATTATGCTGGTTTCCAAATAGTAACTTGATTCTCACCGACTTGTAGACTTTGTATTGTTACTTCTGCCTTTGCTTGGCCACCAACCTGGGCTCTTTCCCATCAGCGCCAGCAGAATGCCCTCAAGTACGTGACGGAGGAGTGGTGCCAGATGGAGTGCGAGCTGCTGCGGGAGCGGGGGCTGTGGGGCCCTCCCATTGGCTCCCATCTGGACAAGTGGATGCTGGAGATGACAGAAGGGCCCTGCAGGATGAGGAAGAAGATGGTGCGAAATGATATGTTTTATAACCATTACCCCTACATGCCAGAAACAGAGCAAGAGACTAATGTGGCGGTGAGTATACAGAATTAAATGTTTGTAACAACTCTCACTTTTTTCTTTTCTTTGTAGACATTTTTCCTCTTTAGGTGCATTACCTAAAATAACCAATTTGGAAAATACACAAACTGTATTAAATTGATAATGGTGGTAAAATGCAAAGATGCAACTCTGTAGTAGGGAGACGTTGTGAAATAATAGTCCACCTCATGGGTTTGGTAGGAGAATTAAGTCAGTTAAAATTAGTGAAGCACTTAGGATAGTGTTTAGCGTAGAATAGGCACTGTATATATGCTCAGATTTTGTAATATGAGGTAGCTCAGATTCTTCCAGTGCTTCTTTTTTCTCTCTGCCAAAAATCACGGCTCTGTTCATCTCATACTCACTGATTCAACCTCTGTCCTCATGCTGCCTGGGATATAGATCCTAAAATCAACCTAGTGTTCATCAGCAGATGAATGGACAAGGAAAATGTGGCGTGTATACACAACGGGAAACTATTCAGCCTTTGAAAGAGAGAAAGAGGTGTGTCATTTGTGACAACATTGGTGAAGCTGGACAACATCTAAGTGAAATAAGCCATTGCAGAAGGACGAACACCATGTGATCTCAGAAACTTGAAACAGTTGAACTCAGAGCAGAGAGGAGAATGGTGGTCACCAGAGGCTGGGGTTGGGGAGTGGGGAGATGGCCGTCAAGGGTACAGAGTTTCATTTAGCCAGGAAGAATACATTTGTTGAGATCTACTGCATGCTGTAATACTGTAGTTAAAATTAATGTACAGTATGTTTTGAAATTGCTAAAGAGAGTAAATTTCAATGTTCTCAACACAAAAAATAAGTATTTGAGGTGAGTGGTATGTTCATCAGCTAGGTTTAATCATTCAGATTCCATATATATAAGACTGTTTGGGGCGGCACCTATGGCTCAGTGAGTAGGGCACTGGCCCCATATACCAAGGGTGGTGGGTTCAAACCGGGCCCCTGCTGAACTGCAACAAAAAAATAGCCGGGCGTTGTGGCGGGCACCTGTAGTCCCAGCTACTCAGGAGGCTGAGGCAAGAGAATTGCCTAAGCCCAGGAGTTGGAGGTTGCTGTGAGCAGTATGACACCACGGCAGTCTACTGAGAATGATAAAGTGAGACTCTGTCTCTACAAAAAAAAAAAAAAAAAAAAGACCGTTTTGTACTCCATAAATGTAGATAATTAATAATTTGACAATTTACTGTAAGTTTTTTTTTTTTTTTTTAAAGAATAGGGGCTTAGCTCCTGCCAATAGTTATTTAAGATTTTTGAAGATGGCACTATAAAACGTACTTTTCTTAAAGCCATTCAATTCTGTCAAGAAGACCATACTTTATATATAGTTGTACCTTAAAGCTCTGTAACTTCTAATCCTGGGCACTATGTAAAAAAAATTAGCCTACTCATATATTTTTTTTGTGTGTGTGTTTGTTTGTTTTGAGACAGAGTCTCATTTTGTCACCCTCGGTAGAGTGCTATGGTGTCACAGCTCACAGCAACCTCAAACTCTTTGGGCTTAAGCGATTCTCTTGCCTCAGCCTCCTAAGTAGCTGGGACTACAGGTGCCCACCACAATGCCTGGCTATTTTTTTTTTGGTTGTAGTTGTCATTGTTGTTTGGCAGGCCCAGGCTGGATTCGAACCCGCCAGCTCCAGTGTATGTGGCTGGCACTCTAGCCACTGAGCTACAGGCGCCAAGCCACCCTCCTCCCCCATCTTTTTGCAGCCTTTTCTAGGTCCTACTTTTATAAGAGCAAAGTAGTAATACAGTCTAATTTCTTTTTCCCCACACAAATAATCATTAAGAATTTAAGCCTTCAGCAATTTGACAAAATATTTTACTGAGTCAACATTCATCTACATTGAATTCATTCACGAATACTAAAATATGAATATGTTCTCTCAAATATTTGACCAACTTCCTATTTTGATAGGACTGAAGCATACAATGCTATTTTTCCAATGATCATGTTTTTATCTGTGCTCCTTTCCTTTTTTGTAAGGTCATTTGTTCATAAAAGTATATTTAAACTTCTATATCACTTAAAAACAAAGTATCCTCTTCAGAGTTTACACCTACAACCTTAGTTTCATCAGCATGTTAACTAAGCAGAGGAGTTCACCAGCCTGTGAAATCTCTAACAAATACTCTCATAAGTGAGTCTGTACCATATGGAATTTATTTTTAGCAGATGGATTACATATTGGAAAATACAAGGCAGTTGAGAGATGTTGGAGATAAATTTACATGAAAGGAAAAAGCAAGCAAGAAGGGGAGACTGTTACAGAATGTAGAATTCACATTTAAAGTCAGGCAAGAGTCACGGTTACCCTGCTATGATAAAATTTTTCTGAATGAATAATCTTTATTTTGTTTTTGGCTGTTCAAAATCTTTTATAAATTTTAAATGCCATTATATGTTCACTTTTGTCTTCTGGAATATACATTCTGGCAATGTTGAAAACAAATTTTTAAAAAGTAGAAGTATCTGTTACCTCACTGACTTCTACTAAATGAAAAAGAAAAGCTGATATTCACAAAGCACCGGGAGCTAGGTGCCCTGCTCTGTCTCTTCAGCCTTGCAGCAGTCCTCTGAAGTACAGTTAATTAGTGTCCCAGTTCTGCAGATGAGGAACTGAAACCTAAGATAATTCCTTTTACATTCCAGCTACTAAGTAGCAGGGTAAGGTATGAATGTAATTCAGTGGTCCCTTAATGGTTGAATCACTTTGAAAAAAGAAAAGATTTTCATGTTTACTTGTTTTATGAAATTGCCCATAGATGGTGAGTATATTCCAAATTAGGTTTTGTCTCTCAGATGTCAGCATAGTGTCTAATACTTAATAAATGTTGATTGAATGGACTGCCAGCACTGTCTTCCTTCAGTGATAGATTTTCTTCCATTGCTTCTTGTTCAGCACTCTAGAATTTTCCTAAATCTGAATTTTTTTCCACTATAAAAGGCTAATATCAGATTTTATGGGCCCTGGAGTTTAAACAACTTAGGAGAGAGCTCTGTAAGAAAAAGAGTACAAAATTGTAAGTACAAAATTACTAGGGCTCTTCTTTCAGAATTTTGAAGGGGACTCATGGGAAGTGAGGACCACTGAAGTTTAAGCTATGTTACTCCCATAGTAAACCCACCTCTACCTTGTACTGTATTAAACTGCCTCCTAGAGTTGGAGACCAGTCCTTCAGACTTCCATAAATACAGTCAGTACTTCTTGGGATATCACAGGTGTGTGCCAACCTAAACATTCCTCTGAAGGCCCATAATGCTAAAGCAGGCTTTTACCTATCAAGGGCAAATGATTTGATCTTTTAATTTATTTAGCAAGAATAATTTACATTTTTAGTCTTGCCACTAAACTGAAGAATGTAGTGATGATTAAAAAGTTAATTTCTTGTTTTAAAATCTTGGTGTATTAGAAAATGAGTCAGGTAATTTTTAATTTTTAGTCATTAAAGTGACTTGACAATGTTACATCCTGTATAAAAAACACCTTAACTTATTATTGTAAGCTTTGAATTTTATCTTTATTTTAAATTGGATGTTTATTTATAGAACATAGAACATATTTTAGTGATTCAGTGTTTCATTTGATACAGACTTTAAAGCCTTGGAAGTTTATGAACCAAAATTGTTATAATGTAGTAAGAGAAATGATAATAATTTTTAATGTCCTGAGAAAAATTATGTACATGTAAAAAATTCTGTGTTCTTTCATGAAAATAGTTTATTCTCACTACACAGTTGCTTTCCTTGGGGGGTAGTTTTCATAACTAAAACAGCTACATTGACTTATACTGTACTTTTATATTTTAAACTGCAATATCAATTATACTGTTAAGATATAATCCTGGGATGTGATGAAAATACAAAATCTGACTGTTTTTAAGCAATTCTCTCTTTACTCTGAATCATAAGGAAGGAAACTAAGATCCCACATACTGCGATTTAAGATATCATATTAAAATATTAATTAGTCTTTAATTTTATAGTCCCCATATTTTTACAGAATAAATAATCTCAAACAAATTTACCACTCTTTCCAGAGATCATTGAGCTGAAGATTTTATTGTATACCTTTTGATATACGATAAATTTTGGTTTCCTTGGGGATTTGATGCTAATGAACTTACTTTGGAGTTTCTTTTCCTTTTTTTTTTTTTTTTTGAGGTAGAGTCTCACTTTATCACCCTTGATAGAGTGCAATGGCATCACAGCTCACAGCAATCTCCAACTCCTGGGTTTAGGTGATTCTCTTGCCTCAGCCTCCCAAGAAGCAGGGACTATAGGTGCCCGCCACAACACCTGGCTATTTTTTGTTGCAGTTTGGCCGGGACGGGTTCAAACCTGCAACCCTCGGTATATGGGGCCAGCACCCTACCCGCTGAGCCACAGGCACCACCCTCACGTTTCTTTTCTAATAAGGCAATCTTTTGTGGCTGTCTCCATGTATTTTTATGTAACTTAGAAAAAGACTCATAGAAACAAAACAACTCATTTGGGAAATTACGTTGCCAACATTATAGAAAAATGTAATATAAAAAGACCATAAAATTATTTTTTAGAAACCCTGACTTTGAAAAGTACAGATTTCTATATAAGCAATTGTAATAATAATGTAATGATGCCTTTTAAATAAAAGAGAACCGTAACATGAAAGTTATTAGTATAACATATGTATTTGCTATTGAAAGCTGGGCCTTTTAGTAAAATAAGAATCTCAATCAGTCAGTGAGCAATTTGTATTAAACTGGCACTGTATCATGTGCGGTAGGAAAAATTACAAGGGTCTATATGGAAGATTCTACCCATATTCTGATTAAAGTATAGATAATGAACATCAGAATTGGGTTTGACGTTAATAATTGGTCTATTTTGCTTTATTATTTATACATATATATCCAACAGTCTATTTTTTTATGAATTTCAAAGTGAGTTACAGAATCAGTACCCTTTACTTATACATGTGTTTTGTGAGAGTTCAATATTTGTTTATAATTCTTTTTTCACTGAGATAAATTTTATGTACCTTGAAATATACAGACTTTACGTGCGCCACTCAAGGATTATTTTCTTCTGTGTCTCTTTTTTTTAATGTTGGATTTTCTGATCTGTTATTGCCTTTAAATTTTTTTATTTTATTTAATTTTAATTTTATTTTAATCCATTCAGTGAGTTTTAACAGATGTATACCCTTACACTTATGTAATATAAATCCTTACCAAGATAGAGAACATTGATGTAGATTTTAAAGGTTATTCTTTGGTATACTTCAACAAGTTCAATTTTAAGAAGAAAAGTCTGCTAAAACCATGTGAAAATTTTGAGAGTATGTGTAGAGGTGTGGTGTGTGTTTTTCCTACATAAGCAAACATTTGCCTGCTCAAGTTTACCGTAGGGAGGGGTACCAGAAGACCAGAAGTCATTGCCTGATACAAACCGTGAAAAGGAAAAAAGTTTAGAAATGGATCTTGGCCACCCTTTTGTCCATCTGTAGCTGTTGGTGTGCCTTCGTGAATAAGCTGTGTGCTTCACAGAAACAGCCTTGTTAATCAGGATTTGAGTCTGAGAATAAAACATAAAGCTAGTACCTAGTTCCTTTAAAAAAGGTCCCGCCTCCTCCGGTATATAGGGCGGTGCTCTCCTCCTTTAAGCCACAGGCCCCGCCCTAAAAAAGGTCCCTTTAAAAAGCCTTTTTGTCCAGGGGTAGATGATCCAGTGACTGTCTGCTTCCAGCCTTTCTGCGATGGTGAAAGTAGTAAAGAAAGTGGGTTCTTGAGCTTTTGGGAAGGCGTTTCTTTTACTAGTAAGCCCTGAGTGATTTCTGTGGAATGGTAGATCTGCAGTGCCCAACCCCTTGGCTGAGGACTGGCCCCAATCTATGGCCCGTTAGGAACTGGGTCACTTGGCAGCCGGTGAGCAATGTGGGGGGGGCCTACTTCATCTGTACTCACAGCCATCCCTATTGCTCACATCACCGCCTGAGCTTCACCTCCTGGTGAATAAGTGGTGGCATCAGATTCTCATGGGAGCGCCAGCCCTACTACAGAGTGCACGTTCGAGGGATCTGGGTTGTGCACTCATGAGAATCTCGTTCCTCATGGTCTGAAGTGAACATAAAATGTGTTTAAATCATCCCCAAACCATTCCTCACCCCGCCCCTAGTAGTGGAAAAATAGTCTTTTATAAAACCAGTCCCTGGTGCTAAAAAGGTTGGGGACCACTGCTATAGGTGATCGTTTAACCAGTTAGTTGCACCGGTTACATTATAGACTTGGGAACAAGCACAGGAAAAAGAAGATGAAATGTTTTAGCTAGTATCAGGTTCCATGATCCTGATTTCTGATTCTCTCCTTTTGAAACCATATTAAAGAATCACCTGTAAATCATCCAAGAAGATGTCAGCCAGTGCTGAAGTTTGATCTGTATGATTTTTAAGAATTTGTCCTGTTTGGTAACACTGAGACTTTTGGTATATTTAAGCTTCACTTAAATCTACTTTTGACCATTGAGAAAATAACTACCAGGTGCAAAGTGATTATTTAAGCTGCTTAGGATATCATGTTAATTTCCTCTGTGTGACTACATCTTCCATATTTCATACAATCCTCAAGAAAATTTTATTTTGTACTCCTCTTCATGTTTTTTTTTTTTCTGATGTGTCTATACTTAATACCCTATTTTCAGTCTGAGATCCCAAGTAAACAGCCCGAGACACCTGATGATATCATTCCTCAAAAGGTAAAACAAAAACTACCATAAAAGAATGCAAACTACTTGCAATTTTTTGTTTTTTGGGTGGGGGTGGTTATTTGTGCATGGTAGACTAGACTAACTTTAAAAATTGGCTTTCAGTTCTTTAAGTTCCTTGAAGGTGAAAAGTTGGCTTCACGCCCACTGGGAGGTGTTGTACTGTTCTTTCTCCACTCTGTCTGATGAGCTCTCTGGGGCTGTGTGCTGCTCACTAATGGGCTGGGTTCTCACTGCTCGCACGATACACTGTGTCCTGCTTTACACATACACTAACAAACTAGGAAGCATGTTAGTAATGGGCAGCCTGGCATCGTCAGCGGTTTTGTTTTTTTTTTCAATTTCTCATTTAATTCTTCTGGATATTAAGAGTGTATATTTTGAGAATGCAATAGTCTTCTCTTTTAAAAATACTTTTTTTCAATCAGAAGGAAGTAATGGAAACTAAGAGTGTGATCGCTTTTTAATGTATAATTTCATATTAATTTATTTTGATTAGCATAAGATTTAAACATTCTTTTCATTTTCCAAAAAGAGTAAATACATAATCCAGTAAAAATGTAGTTCTTTACAACACAGAAAGGTACCTCAAAATATTTAAGGGAAAATCCTTGTGGATCAAGTTGAAATCTGTACTGAAGTTGGTAATCAAGTAAATGCTGTTTCACATCTGTTCATTCACTGTCTTGCCCATCACTAACTATGCTTTCATCTTTTTAAGTATTAGCACTTTTGAATTGAAAGTAGCTCTCCTACAGAATTGTTATGGTACAAAGTTTACCTCCTTCCTTTCATTTTCTAAGATACTACAGTGTAGTATTCTTACGTGTTATTCACTGGTACTTAAAGCCATTTGCCTAGATTATTATTTTGTATCATTTTAATGCTTCCTATGTCATGTAATATTCTCAGTCTCCATTTTCCTTGTATCATTCATCAGTTCACTGGCAACTCTGTTCCTTAACTCTGTACCTGCAATTCAAAGAAAGATTTTATGATGTCACTTAGTAAATTTTTTTTTTTTTGAGACAGAGTCTCACTATGTCGCCCTTGGTAGAGTGCCGTGGTGTCACAGATCACAGCAACCTCAAACTCTTGGGCTTAAGTGATTCTCTTGCCTCAGCCTCCCAAGTAGCTGGGACTATAGGCGCCCACCACAATGCCTGGCTATTTTTTTTGTTGTAGTTGTCATTGTTGTTTAGCTGGCCTGGGCTGGGTTCAAACCCACCAGCCTCAGTGTATGTGACCGGCACCCTACCCACTGAGCTACGGTCGCCGCCACTTAGAAAACTTTAATCCAAAGATTAATTCAGTATTTCAGTCAAAATATTCCACCCAGATGAGCACTTATTTTCCTTTTTAGTTGGAAAACCACTTAACAAAAAAATGTTGCTTGAAATGAGCATTATTACAGATGATGCATACTGACCATTTGAGTTTAAAGAGTAAGTGGGTAATAGACTAGTTTTAATTAGATATTCATAGGGAAAGAGAAATAATATTTAGAAAGGGAAGTTTTTTAAAGTATGTTCCAAATTCCATTTTTTCTTAACTGTTAATCCAAAGTCTGGGATCTAATTCTGACTGTAGGATATTTTAAAACTTTATTTCTTGTTGTCTGTAACTTTAGGGAAAAAATTTTAATTCAACTGGGGAACCTGTTTTGAGAATAAAAGCTAATGAAATATGACTCTTCTTACTATACTCGTTTAGTGAGTAACCTGATCTATCGTGATCTTATACACAATAAGCGATGAGAATTGGCAGATTGGAGATACCAGCCGGTAGCGACAGCTAACTGGGGTGTCATCTAGCTTGAAACCACTGGATCCCCTAGTGGGTCAGGAATCTCAGAAGGATTTGGCCATCCAGAGTATCCCCAGTGAAACATGGGAATATGGGAAAGAATAGAGCAGTTCTGAGTGTCTACCTCTAACTATCTGAAGTAAACACTTACCCAGATTGTTCTAACTGAATAGCAGCCCTTTAGGCCTGACCCACTTACTTCATCTGGGGTGGGAGCAAAGTTCTAGGCTCTGGCCAGACCAGATAGTCTCCTACGAGTCCATGCTCCTCAACGGCGGGCATTCTCCAGGGCAGGAAGGTTTCCTGATACGTCAGTGAGGTGTATGAAAGTAACATAAAAGCATTGTTTGGCTAGAGATTATTTTTATTTCAAAAAGAACAAAACTGCAAATTTTGTTTTACATATATCTTTTAAATGTCAGTACAATTTAAAAATAAACTTAACCCAAAAGTCTATGGATTTAACTATGTATATGTACAGTCTATTAAATCCCTCTACAAAAGGTAACACAAAGAAATTGTCAACATACCTTTCCTCAAGAAGTTTATGTTTTAATTCTTGGAAATCATTATCTGAGCAATTTTATGTCTTAGAAACCTGCTCGATACAGAAGAGCCATAAGTTATGACAGTAAAGAATACTACATGCGACTGGCCTCTGGCAATCCAGCCATCGTCCAGGATGCCATCGTGGAGAGTTCAGAAGGTGAAGCTGCCCAGCAGGAACCAGAGCATGGGGAAGACACCATCGCCAAAGTCAGAGGTCAGCCCTTCCTCTTTGGTTTTGATTCAAAATCATTTAGGACATTTTGGTATTTAAATTTATATGAAAATATGAGCAACTGTAAACATAAAGGCCAGCCTTAAAAGTATCCATGCAGGGGGCGGCACCTGTGGCTCAGTGGGTGGGGCATCAGCCCCCTATACCAAGGGCGGCAGGTTTGAAACTGGCCCCACCCAAACTGCAACAAAAAATAGCCGGACATTGTGGTGAGCACCTGTAGGCCCAGCTTCTCGGGAGGCTGAGAAGAGAATCCCTTAAGCCCAGGAGTTGGAGGTTGCTGTGAGCTATGACGCCACAGTGCTCTACCAAGGGCAATAAATGTATCCATGCAGGTTCAGTGCCCGGAGCTCAGTGGTTAGAGCACCGGCCACATACATCAGGGATGTCAGGTTCGAACCTGGCACAGGCCTTCTAAACAACAATGACAACTAAAACAGCAACAACAAATAGCCAGGCATTGTGGCAGGTGTCTGTAGTCCCAGCTACTTGGGAGGCTGAGGCAAGAGAACCTCTTGAACTTAAAAGTTTGAGGTTGCTGTGAGGGCACTCTATAGAGGGTAACATAGTGAGACTGTCTCAAAAAAAAAAAAGAAAAGAAAAGAAATATCTATGCATATTTACCATCTCACCCTTCTTAGGGGTTGATTTCTTTACCAGAACGAAAGCAACTAACTCTTCTTTATTGCCTACAGATGAATGTAATGTGCCCCTTGGCATAATGATTTTTTTTTTAATTGTATTTGGTAGAATCCCCAGTAGCACTTTTATTTTAAATTAAGTTCCTAATAACTAAATAATATTGATAAAACTAACTCCTAATTATGTCATTAGTAATATGTAGTAATGATCTTACTACATTTGAGAGAGAGATTATCTCAAATCTAAACCTTAAGAGCTTAGTACATGAAAAATTAGACTAAAGTACAATGTCCATGGACTTTTTATTTCTGTATTTTTCAGTATGAAAAACTCTCTTGCCCTTCTTGTAGCTTCTCCATGACCTACATGTATTTACCTTAACAAATCCTACCCAATCTTAAACACACTGGTCAAACATCAAATCATCCTTATCTGAAGACTTTTCAACTCCTGTGTCCACCAATAATATTTGCTCATGTCTCTTAGAGCAAGTTCAGTGATTTTACCCCCACTGTATGTTTTTCTCTTTTTGATTTATAAGTTTTCCTTTCAGGCAGAGATTATTTCTTCTCACCTTATAGCTTTGGACACAACTAGGGCAAATGGAGATTCAATCAATTTAATTACATAAGTAAATCAATCCATTAGCCTTTGATCTATCACAAATTTAAAAATCTTTTTACATTCTATAACTAAAGCCCTAGAGTGTAACTTAAGATCTTTAAATCAAAAGTTACTTTTAAAATTAAAGCTAGTAAGTTAAAAATTTGCCTAAGATCCCATTGTTTAAAAAACTAGTAGACTATGACTGTGTCAACAAAAAACACCATCTGAATTTGCGATTAGCATGAACCCGGAAGTTAGAGACTACAATGAGTTATCCCACAACTGCACTCCAGCCTGGGCAAGAGTAAGTAAAATAAAATTAAACTGTGATCATATTCTCCCATTATTGTAACATACTTAGTCTCTCTTGTGATTACTGTAACTTATTAAGCATTTCATAATTGATGTAACATGTTCATCCACCACCAGACTTAATGAATTGGGTTCCAAGCTCTGGTTGCTGAATAGAAGCCCAAGGTGTAATCCACAGCATTTGTCTGATGATTTGTTTGGGTCTTTGGTACTTCACTTCTCTGGCCTGATTTTCTAATTGAGCTAAATCTCTAATTGAGCTAAAACCTCAAGTGTGGGAGTTACACTAGACATGGAGTTGTAGGTTTTAATTCATTGAGTTAAAAATAATGTAGCTGCAAGCTTTTCCCTATGTGGATGCTCTTAGCAGGATCACTCTCTCTCTTATTAGACCCTTTCATCTGTGAACGTAATACATAACTAAGGTTCAGAGGATCAGACTCTTTAATAGGAGGACTGTGCTTTTCCAAAATGTTTAGAGCAACCATACCTGGCAGGTGTAATGTTTCTTTTGATGGCACAACTAAGGAATATTAATTTAATTTAATGTGCAATTTAGGGTATTGTGAGGACTTTCCATACTTTGGGATTGCACTGGTTATTATCATCAACTGATCTTAATTTCTCCTATGAGTATAAAGTCAATCAATGTTGGCTGTAAAATGTTTTCTTTATTAGCAAATTAATGATCTGTCCCTATGGTATAAGGAATTCTGTTCTTGTTCTTTCTGACCTGGTCATATTCATTTACATATGTAAAACCATACTTCCACTTATGAAATGAGGCTTGAATTAGTCTTCAGGAGCCCTTCATGTAGGTGGGATTTTTTTTTTTTATAATCATGTTTATAACTTGCTGTCTTTTCTTTTTTGTGATAGTGATATATTCATGCTATCCCCTCAATAACACCTGACTATAAACAACATAATTCTTGCTATTAATTATTCTAAGTTTTCTGTTTATCATTATCATCATTTGATGCTGATTGAGAATTTATAATGTATTACACGTAATATTAAGTACTTCACATGAATTACCTCGCTTAGTCCTCTAACAGTCTTCTGTCCTCAGATAGATATTCTCGTCCCAGTTGTCTTTTTTTTTTTTTTTTTAATTATAGATAAAAATATGCACCATAGATATGGCCCAACCCATCACCCTCCCTCCACCCAAACCTCCCCCCTCCCTTCCCCTTCCTTGGCCCTTTCCCCATAGTCTTGTGCTATAGTTGGGTTATAGCCTTCATGTGAAAGCTATAGTTTAGCTTCATAGTAGGGCTGAGTACATTGGATAC
>CAUYPK010097514.1:0-52483 GCA_963574355.1 Loris lydekkerianus | reverse complement strand
CAGTGTAAAAGTGTTCCATTTTCTCCACATCCACGCCAACATCTCTGGTCTTGGGATTTTGTGATATAGGCTAGTCTCACTGGAGTTAGATGATATCTCAAAGTAGTTTTGATTTGCATTTCTCTGATGATTAAAGATGATTAGCATGCCTTTTTTAGGTCACATAATTGTAGGCAGATACTATGTAGCCTGGCAGACTTGGTTCTTTCACTTAGCAATATACATATAAAATTAGTTCATAGCTTTTAGTAGCTTGATAGTTCTTTTTATTGCTGCTATGGTGTGAATGTTAGTGTCTTCCCAAAATTTGCATGTTTAATCTTAGCCCCCAGTGCACTAGTGTCAAGAAGTGATGCCTTTAAAGGGAGGTAAGTTATAAGAACTCCCCTCCTCACGAATGGGGTTAGTGCTCTTATAAAAGAGGTTTTCTTTTTATAAGAGAGGTTAGTGGGAGCTGCCTTGCCCCTTCCAACCACCTGAGCACACAGCAACAAGGTGCTTTGTGGGTAGCAAAGAGTGAGCCCTTTCAGACATTGCATCTGCTGGTGCCTTGATCTTGAACTTCTTAACCTCCAGAACTGTGAGAAATAAATTTCAAGTATTTATTAATTATTTAGTTAAGATACTTTGTTATAGTAGCCAAGTATAGTGCTAAGAAAACAGAAAAATATACATATTCCATTATATGAATATTCCACAATTTATCTATTCATCTATAGAAGGTTGTTTTTAATTTTGGTACTTATAAACAAAGCTGCTATAAATACATGTTCACATTTTTGTATGGACATAATATTTCAAGTCTTTTGGGTGTTTCAGTTCTTGATCATGAAATATCTTCTCACTTATATATATCTGCAAATTATTTCCCCTCAGAATTGTATGGTTTTCTACAGATTAACCTCATGAATAATTTATTAAGTTTATGAGATCTGACAATTAACTTATCCTGGAAAAAGTGCTACACACCTCATTGCTGAATATCACCACAGTCACCTTTGAAGTCCTCTCCTTGGGAAGCTATGCACTAACTACAGCATCTAGTCTACTTTTCAAAGCAATTTTGGAACTCTTTTTCCAAAATGGCCATCAGGACTGTTATCATATTATCCTTAATTTCCTGGAAGTCATCAAAACATCTTTTTTTCAATGCTTTCTTTATTCTTGGGTAAAGAAAAGTCATTGGGGTCAGATCAGGTGACTAGGGAAGGTGTTCCAAGGCAGTTATTTGTTCACTGGCTATAAACTCCTTCGCAGACAGTGCTAAGGAGATGGTATATTGTCATGATACAAGAGACACACTTTTCTCATGCCAATATTTTCAGTTAAGATTTTTCTGTTTCTCTGTCAGCATCTATATGGTTATCTATGCTTCTCCCAGTCACTTGACAATTTCCGGCCATAATTCAATGAATTTTTGTAATGTTTTCATCTGTTCTGCTCATTACTGGATGTCCTGAGCTCTCTTCATAAATGATGTTTTCTACCCTTTCAGAAAAATGTTTAATCAATTTACATACTGTCATTATTTTCATAACATTATTCCCATAAACTTGGGCTCATATGATTTAGTTTCCATTTTTGTCAAGTTTAGAAGAAATTTATGAATTTCTGTTCATTGCTCCAATTCAAGTTTGGACATTGTTTCAATGGCACATAAAACACATAACAATAATGACTGTCACTCAGCAAGACACCACTGCACATCAACACAAACACAGCTGTGAGAATCTGCTATACCAAGATTATGAATCCTTCACGAGTTGTTTGTTCAATGGTGCCAACATAAGTGCACGATGACAAGTTCATGAACTTAAATATCAGAATTCATAATATATAAGTGTCACATTTTGGGAGTATATTATAAGTGAGTTTTTTTTCCCAAGAATTTTAATTCCAATTATTTATCACAGGCATATAGAAAAACAATAAAATTTTGAATATTAACCTTATATTTTGGAAGCTTGGTATAACAGTTTATTAATCCCATATATTTTGTTGATTCTTGACCTTTTTTTAACAGAGAAAAGCAAATAACCAATGAACAAAAACAATGTATTTATTCTATCCCAAACTGTGTACCTTTTATTTCTTTGTTGTCTCATTACAGGACTTCTGATATGATGTTGAATATGAGAGGTGTGGGAAGACATTCTTGCCTTGTTCCTAATTTTAGTGGGAGGAAGTATCCAATTACTCATTATAAGTATGATATTAGCTAAAAGATTTTTGTAGATCTCTTTTTATCAAGTTTAGGAAATTCCCCTATATTCTTAGTTTTCTAAGAGCTTCACCTTGAATGAATATTGAATATTACTAAATGCTTTTTCTACATCAATTCTAGATGACGTAGATGAATCAGAGCTACTCTACCAAGTGGGCAAAATCATTTTAGAAATCAATGCAAATGTTTTCTGTAGTCACCCTTGAACATAGTGAAAGTCAACAGAGAAGGAGGCACACATTTAAAAATAGCTCTCATAAAATGTAAATTGGTCAAAAGAAGAAATATTGCATTATTTGTTGGGCTGAGATTTGCATGGTAAATATTTCATCACTCATTCTATTCCCTTTCCTCTCATTGAGTGACTCCAATATCCTTAGGAGGATAATACATTGAAAATACTATTTTTATAACAGCCCAGAAAGCAATAAGCAGGTTACAGAACTGCTTACAAATTGGTCGTGATTTGAAATGGAACACACACATTATATTTTCCCTTGGCATTATTTCAACTCTTTGTCCATGATTATATTTAATATTTAGAGAGATAATAATAACATACTGTTTCTAGTGCAAAGAATATATGTGATAATTTTATTCCCTTAAATATTATTTTTTTGAGACTTATGCTTAGACCAATCACCACCTGACTTGTTCTGACCATTAATAGATGGCTTCATTTCATTGTCTAGGAAGCCACATTTCTAAGAGATCATTGTTGTAGGAGGTCTGTAGAAGCCATAGCCTTGCTCTCAGCCACTTGATAACTTTCTTTGAAGAATAAATCCAGGACACTTCAAGGAGGAAAGGATCTAGTCAAAGCAACTCAAAAAGGGAATTCAACTCAAATCACCCTAACCTGATGGTGATCCAAGCCATATCTCAGCTCCGCGAGCCTGACTATTTGTCAGTGAAGCATTGTGCCATCAAATCCTTGCTTCAGTCTATTCATGGATGCATGAAAGTATATCAGGAAGAATGATTAATAACTTATAATTTACTTTTAAAAGCTTGAAGTGGAATATACGTATTTCTTGAAGGAGATTGATTATTTATCATATCTAGTCATTTGTCATCTTAACATTCACTTCATCTTACTCTTTTAGCTCAATGAACATTTATTAATTATGTAGTAGGTAGAAGACACTCCACTGAAATGAATGACATACAGCCCTTTCACCTACAATCTGGTGAGGAAAGATAGACACACACATCATAGCACAAGGCAGAATAGAGGGCTGCACAATTTACAAAATATTTTCACATATTTGTTTAGTTTGAACCTCACAAAGATCATTTAAGGTAAGAATAGAATCCCCAAATCCAGTAATTACCCTTCTTTCCTTTTCCTCTATAAGAGCAGGGAGGGACCAGATCTGTTTATGTCTTCTTTTTTTTTTCTCAAGAATCTGGAACATAAAAGCAACTCAGTAAATTCTCATCAAATTACTGAATAGTTGAGTAAGGAAATAAATGAATTAATTCATAAGTGGTAAAAAAAAAAAAAAAAAAAAAGACAGGTCTTATCTGGAGTTAGAGATGGTAAGAGATAGTAACTTTGTGTAACCCAGATACCTGATGTCATAACTAGGCAGGTGTGTAGGGTTGGATTTGATGGAGGGAGGCTGTGTACATCTCTGTAAATGCAGACTGAGAGGGGAAATAACTCTATTGAAACATTCAGGCTCAGTAAAGAGAGAAAAATGTGAATCTCATATGAACAGAACATGGTACAGATGTAGAATGAGGAAGCATCACTTGAAGTCATGAGTGTGAATAAGAGTGTGAAATAAAGACAGATTCTCTGGTAATGACGTTTTTTTTAAGGCTGGAGATTACAATAAGAAAAGCCCTTTCAATGGAATTCACTGCAGTTTAATTTTATAAGACCAAAGGCCCCAAACTTTGTTTCTTTGTGTCCTCTTTAGATTCTGTTGATTTACCAAAAAAATCCATTTTATTATGAGAATTTTGAATATACAATAAATCATACAGGATGATTTTTGTGGACCTACATGCATTCAAAACCCCACCTCACTGTCAATCCATGGCCATTTCTACCTATTTACACCTCTCTTATTTATTTAATGTTTGGAAGGGAACTTCAGACATCATACAATTTCATCTATAAATAGTCAGCATAATTCTCTGAATGACAAGGGCTTTTGAAAACATAAATTCCTTTAGGACCCCAATATTAATACTAATGTTTTGTCACTATCAAACATTCAATCAATGTTCAAATTTAAATTATTCCATACACAACATTCTTTTTACTCTTTTTAAAAATTTTCTTATTTTTTCACAATATTAAGGGGGTACAAATGTTATTGCTTGGGTCAGAGTTACAAGTGGACATCACCTGAATAGTGTTCATTTTACTTGTTAGGTCACCCTTCCCCTCTCCCTTCCTCCCCATTTGATTTCCAGTGACTTTTACTTTTCTCTGTGTACATCTGTGCCCCTCAGTTAGTTCCAATTTATTAGAGACTAAGTGTGGTGTTTGATTTTCCATTCTTGAGATACTTAGGATAATTGTCTCTAGTTCCATCCAAATTGTTGCAAAGAGCAACTGCAACTGACAATTAAGAAACCTTAAAATCCCAGCATAATAGTTATCTAATAATAATCTGAAGATGCCTATGGGTGACACATAAATATTTAAATTTCAAATAGTTGTTCTAGAATTTAAATCTAACTACCTGGTGTTTTTAGAATGTGTTATATTATCTGTATAGTGACTTATCTTAAAATGTTTCAGAATAAACAGTGTTCTGTGTGTGTCTGATTTACTTGATTCTCAACCCAGGGGAAGTGATTTTTAGCATCTGAATTATTCTAATTAGGGATGAATGCTCTGGAGGTGGCTCATAAACACTATAAATGTCATTATCAAACTAGTTATCAAGAGTATGCTAATTAGAAGAAAGGATGATAGAAGTGATTCATGCTATGTAATTAGCTGAAAAACTCTATGAAATGTAAAAGCTTTACTTTTAAACTAAGGAATGGGATAAGCTGATGAAACCTTTTCTTAATATATAATGGGTGGTATTCTGAACACAACTGAAAACAAACAAACATGGTCATTTTCTGTGTAACCAAAATGTACAAGTATTTTTATAGGATATTGATTAATATTCTTGGGAGAGAAGAGTTAAAAATTATATTTCAGGTTATGACTTTGTTGAATTCAATGGTACCATAATTTAAGTAACAAATGACACATCACAAAAATGTACATTAAGAAATATACATTTTATATTGATTTTATGTCATAGTTCTTTGGAAAGTTTGAAGGCTCTTAAAAATATGCAAAATGTAGTATGTCTATTTAAAAAAAGAAATGACATTTAGAAATAGTCCTATCTTAAAAAAAAAAAAAAAAAAAGCTTTTTAAGCCTTTTTACACCCTCGTCTACAAAATATTAGGATATAAAAATATTAGGATTTTTTTTTCCTAGTAGATTTTAATATGCCTTCCTGTAAAGGGGATAGGGCATATTTTGCTGAGCATTACTATCTATTCCTATTTAAAAGAGCAATAGATTTTTGGATAATTATTATAATTGATTTTAAAGATGCTTTATTGAATAGACTCTTCTGGCTTCCTTTCAAGTTTCTGATATTTCCCCAGAAAAAGTACTTCTTTTCTCCTGATTAGGAATGCTGTCAGAGAATATGAGAGGGAAACTGAAAAAGACACTCATTTTCATATATTCTGTTTTATTCCAGATAATTATGAATAATAAATACCCATTATGGACAAAGTTCTTGCCCTGACTTTTGGAGATTTCTACTTATAATTTTCCATGCCTACATTGATCAAATTCATAAGATAATTATTTGATTTTCTTTTTGTTTTTATGAGACTATTTTAGTGGTAGAAGGTATCTCTTCCTACTGAATTAAAAATATTTACAATAAAGCAGTGGCCATAGGCAGTTTTTTGTTTGTTTTGTTTTAATTTTTATGTGAAAATATAATGGCACAATTTTAGAGAACAAAATATCCCAAATTTACCTTTTCAGCAATATTAACCCAGGTAGCTGCTAAATTTTGAGTGTCCAAGTTGAGCTCATTCCATTTTGTCATAAACGATATAAAATTAATGAAATTCAGGTATGGAGATGGTTCCTGCTCGCTGGGGTGTTGGAGAACTGCTTGGCTCTGAAAATTAATTTCTGAATTCCACATATGTGTGTTTTCTTCTTTCTGCTTAGGAGTACAATTCTACCACACAAAGGAAACTTTGCTAACATTTAGTTTAGGAAAAGTTGGTGAATGGGATTTGCAGAACAGGCAAGATAATTACATTTTTCTTAGAAGTACAAGAGCCAGATCTCAGAGAGAAAATTTCCTGACTACGCCAAGTTTCCTTATTTGGACTGAGATGATTGGGCAAACTTTCACATCATGAACGTGGGTACCATCGCATCATGTGCCTCATCAAGATCTGGCTAACTCAGCTTCATTTGTGGTGTATTAATGAAGATTTTAGGTTTTCAATTCACCCTTTGGCATTCTAGCTGTTTCTATCGACTGTTTCTCAGTTTCCTCTAGACACACATCATAATACTGAGTTCCTTGCTATGGTTTCTAAGTAAGGCAATAATTCTTCATACTTTTTTTTGCTATTGTTTTGGTAGCCTTAAAAATTAAATTATACACTGTGATAGAAAGAATCAAAGCAATACATAGCTCTTTTTATTAGTTGTTACAAACCCTCCTTCCCCAAATAAATGTAAATTGCAAAGAAAAGTCTCATTGTTGACTTGTGATGGTTAATCATTGTGTTAACTTAACTGATTTAAGGGGTATCCAGCTAGTTGGTAAAATATTATTTTGGGGTGTGCCTGTGAGGGTGTATCTGAATAGCCAAATGGTTTTGAACATTCCAGTGGGTCAGCATATGAATTGGTAGCCTGAGTAAAGAAGATCTTCCCTCCTCAATGTAAATGAGCACCATCCATGTTACAAAATTAAACAAATGCACAACACTGTGTACACAATTTAATACCAAAAGTATTTGTAAATAATGTATCTGGTAAAGAAATTATATCTAAAATATACAAAGAATTCTTAAAATTCAACAATAAGAAAACAAATCAACTAAAAAATATATAAAAAATGTAGACACCACCTCCTCAGAAGAAAGATGGCAGGTAAGTATATAACAATATACTTAACATCATTTATATTTAGGAAAATATAAATTAAAACAATAATTATTTCCTGAGAACCAGGAGAGCTGATGATTCCAGTCTAAATATGAGAAATCTCTAAACCAGGGGAAAAACAATGTTTCAATTCTATTTTGAAGGCTAGAAAAGAAAAATGCTGCACCTCAAGGCAATCATGCAGGAGGAATTTCATATTACTGGTAGGCAGAACAGGCTTTTAATTTTATTCAGGCCTTCCATAGATTAGGTAAGAACTTAAGATAATAGGATTAGGTGGGATATTTCTTAAATGGATAGAGGCCATCTACAGCAAACCCACAGGTAATATCATATTGAATGGAGTAAAACTAAAAACACTTACACTCAGATCTAGAACTAGAAAAGGACGTCCATGGTTGCCACTGGTATTCAACATAGTACTGGAAGTCCTAGCCATTGCAATCAGGAAAGAGAAGGAGATCAAGGGTATTCAAATGGGGACAGAGGAAGTCAAACTCTTACTCTTCACTGATAACATGATCTTATACTTAGAAAACCCTAAGGATTCAACCACAAGGCTCCTAAAGTGATTAAGGAATAGAGTAACATCTCAGGATACAAAATCTATTCACAAATAAATTACCTTCATATAGGCCAGTGAACAGTGAAGCTAATAATCAAATCAAAGAGAAAATACCCTTTATAGTAGCTTCAAAGAAAATAAAATACCTGGGAATGTATCTAATAAAAGATGTGAAAGATGTCTACAGAGAGAACTGTGAAATGCTGAAAAAAGAAATAGCAGGAGACATTAACGAATGGAAGAATATATCATGCTCTTGGGTAGAAAGAATCAACATTGTTAAAATATCCATACTACCAAAACGATCTACAGATTTAATGCACTATTCATCAAAGTACCAGTATCATACTTTGAAGAGCTTAAAACAACAGTACTTTGTTACATATGGAACTAGGGGGAAAAAAAAAAAAAAAAAAAACTAATAGTTATGCAATTCTATGAAACAAAAATAAGTCGAGAGACATCATATTACCAGACTTCAAGTTATACTACAAGACTACAGTGATCAAAATAGCATGGTACAGACACAAAAATAGATATATAGATCTATGGAATAAAATAGAGAAGCTAGAGATGAAACCACCCACATATCACCATCTGATCTTCAATAAGCCAAAAGAAATCATAAACTGGGAAAAAGAATCCCTATTTAATAAATGGTGCTGGAAGAAGTGGTTAGCCACATGTAGAAGACTAAAACTTGACCCACACTTCTCATCCCTTATAAAAATTGACCGTCACTGGATAAGATATTTAAATTTAAGACATAAAATGATAAAAATTCTAGAAGAAACTATGAGTCATGAGGTAAAGACTGTTTGCAGGGGCCTAACGCATGACTGGCTTCCTCTGTTGGGGTGAGTTGAGTGGCTCCCGCATCCACCATGAATTATTGTCAGGGGCACTGTGCGACTTGCCTCCTAATAATTCTGGAGAGCTTTAAGAGCCCAACCAGGTGGGACTGAATGCTGAAGGATAACCAGGTACTCACCGAGAGCAACTAAGTCAGGACGACAGGATCTGTACTCCTCAGAAACTAAAGAGTGGTTTGTGGTGTGTGCTCTCCATCTCCACACCATGGTGCCACCGGGTGTCCCAGCAATATATTTCAATAGATATATATTTCTATTATTTTTATGTCTTACTGTAATATTTTTTTCTTTTAAAATTCTTTTTCTTTTCTTTCCATTTTTTTGTTGTTGAGGTTTTTGTTGGTTTTGGTTATTTGAGTTTTATTTTGGTTTGGTTCAGTATTTTTGCAAGTTTGGTAGGTTGTATTCTTAATTTCCAATTTCATTTTCTTCAAGAGCAAGGACCCCTATATTTTTGTTATGGTATTTCAATCCTATTTATTCTCTCCCTCTTTGAACTTCTCTCCTTTCATCTCTCTTTTGGTAGAGACTTTTCTACTTTTCTCATCTTTCCCATAAAAATTTCTCATACAACAGCTAAGATATCCTCCTTTTTTAAAATTCATTCTTTCTTTTTTCTTCTTTCACTTTTTCTGATATAACTGTATTTTTAATTTTCCTTATTTATCCTTATTTTATTTCTTTTGTCTGAGTGTTGGGGGAGGTCACTGTATTAACCTAAGTGGGAGGTCATGGCAGTGGTCTTGCTCAAGAAGGTCATGAAATCACAGTCTGGGGAGTCTTTCTATTGTTAGCCTTTGGAAAGACAGTATTGGCAAACTCACACTGCCTAATTTTTCTTTTTTTCTTCCTTTCTTGTTTTTTTTTTTTTTTTTTTTTCTCTCCTTTTATATTTGGCAGAAATAGGGATGGCTTTGATCAGGCTGCTAAGGAGCTCCTGATTTCAAGGAATGCACCCAGCCCAGTATGCCAAAATTCTTGAATTGCAGGAGTGGCCATAGCACCTTCCTGAACACTATTATTTCTCCCACTGCTCTCATGCTCTCTTTCTGTCCTCCTTCTCTACTGTTCTTCAGTTTTTTTCTTTTATCCCCCTTCTGTTATTTTTCCTTTTCCTTTCATCTTTCTTTCTTTTCCCTTTCTTTCTGCCAGCTTGCTTTTTACAATTCTTTTCCTTATGGCCTTATACTAAGAGGCCACTTCAACACCTAAGCACTGAGAAAAGGTAATTTAAAGTGAAGGAAGCAGCAAGAAGAAAAAAAGGAGGGCAAGGAGGGAAATAAGAAGAAAACACACATGAGTAGGATCCAACAGAAAAATTCTGGCAACAAGAAAAGCCAAAACAGAACAACTGCCCCAAAGGGCCATGAGGCAGCTACTATAGAGGACCCCATATATAAAGAGTTAATGGAATTGACATAAAGGGAATTTAAAATATAGATGAAAAAGAAAATGATGGAAATTGACAAAAAAGTGGAAAAACAAAAAAATTGATGAAAGATATGAAAAATATAGAAAGGATTGGCAGAGCTTATAAACATGAAGGAGTCAATCAGGGAATTTAAAGATGCAGTAGAAAATATCAAGAACAGATTAGGCCATGGAGAAGAAGGAATCTCAGCGCTAGAAGATAATGTTCTTGTACTAATCCAGGTAGTTAAAGAGGCACAGAAGAAGAGAGAGAAAGCAGAATAATCACTCAGAGAATTACAGGACTTCATGATACATTCAAACATACAAATTATAAGGATCCACGAAGGGGAAGAAGATCATCCCAAAGGAATGTAAGCCTACTGGAGGATACCATAAATGAAAACTTCCCAAGTTTCACTAAAGATTTCAATGCATTCCTTTTAGAAGGATATTGAACACTGGGTCATCTCAACTCAAACAGAGCTTCTCCAAGACAGATTGTAATAAACCTGTCTAGACTCAAGATGGAAGTGAAAATTTTGCAAGCAGCTAGGAGTAATCATCTATTGACATATAGGGACAAATAAATGAGGCTGACAGCAGACTTTTCACCTGAAATTTTCCAAGCTAGAAAAGAATGGTCATCTACTTTTAACCTTCTTAAACAAAACAATTTTCAGCTCAGAATTCTGTATCCTTCTAAATTAAGCTTAAAAATTGATGAAGAAATAAAATATTTTACTGATATGCAAACACTGAGGAAATTCATCACATCAAGGTCAGCTCTACAGGAAATATTTAGACCTATTCTTAATACTAACCATCACAATGGACCACAAGCAAAGTAAACACTCAGAAACTAAGGGTCAATACTTAGCTTCCCCAATGGCACAAAGTATAATACTATGCAATTAACTTTCACAAAATAAGATGAATAGAACTCCACCATACTTATCAATTATCTCAATAAGTGTTAATGACTTGAATTCCTCACTTAATGGGGACAGGCTGGCTGATCAGATTAAAAAGCACAAGCCATTCATATGTCTCTAAGAAATGCACCTAACCTTGAAGGACAAATCAATCAAGATTCAGGGTTAAGAGATGAAGAACTCGAGCAAACGCAAATCAGAAGAAAGGAGGGATTGTGGTCTTATTTTCAGATACAAGTGGATTTGAAGTAACTAAGTGAAGAAAGACAATCTTTTCACACTGGTCAAAGAAACAATAAAACAAGAGGGCATTTTAATTTTAAATATTTGTGCATCCAAATTAAATGCTCTCAAATTTATGAAATAGGCTTTGATTCATCCTAGAAATATGATATCCCATAACACCATAATAGTTAGAGATTTTAATACCTCTCTGAAAGAATTGGACACATCCTCTAAACAGAAAATAAAAAAAGATACAAGGGACTTAATGTGACCCTAGAACAGTTGAGTTTAATAGACATATACAGAACACACCATTTTAAAACAAAGGAATATACATTTTTTCTTGTCAACCCATGGAGCACACTCCAAAATAGATCTATCTTAGGGTACAATTGAAACCTCAACACAATTAAAAGAATTAAAATTATAACTTGTATCTTCTCAGAACATAAGGCAATAAAGGTGTAACTCAACTCTAACAAAAATTTTCATCCCCATATTAAAAGACATGGAAATTAAACAACTTTATATGCTGAATGACAGTGGGTCACAGAAGAGAAAGAAAAAAACTGTTAAATTTCACAAACATAACAATAAATCAACAAGTTACCAAAACTTTTGGGATACTGCTAAAGCAGTGTTAAGAGGGAAATTTATTGCAGTAGATGCCTACATCTGAGGAACAGAAAGATAGCACATCAATAAACTAATGGATCATATTAAGAAAATGGAAAAAGAATATATAATCCCAAACCTAGTAAAAGAAAAGAAAAAAAAATTAAATCAGAGATTAATGAAATTAAAAACTAAAGAATCATTCAGAAAATTAATAAAACAAAATGTTGGTTCTCTCAAAAAATAATAAAATCAATAAACCTTAGGCCAGATTAATGAGAAAAAGACAAGTAAAAGCTCTAATAACCCCAATCAGAAATTATGAAGGGGAAATAACAACAGATATCACAGAAATACAACAGATTATCTCTGAATACTATAAGAAACTTTGACAATGTGGAGGACATGGATCAATACCTGGAATCATGCTCTTTTCCTAGACATAACCAGGAAAAAATAAATCTCTTAAACAGAATGATATCAAGCACTGAGTTCAGAAAAACAATAAAACATTTGCAAAAGTTATTCCAAAAAAAAAAGAAGGAAGGAATCTTCCCCAACATCTTCTATGAAGCAAACATCACCCCAAGACCAAAACACAGAAAGAATGCATCTAAAAAGGAGAAATACAGACCAATTTCACTAATAAATATAAATGCAAAAAATGCTCAAAAAATGTGAAATTTACTAAATATAGAATATAAATGTCTTAACACAATAACTAAGAAAATATGAGGGCTATGTTAACCAGTTTGATGAAATATTTCAAATTTTATATAAAACCAGCACATTGTACCCCATGATTGCATTGATGTACACAGCTATGATATAATTTTAAAAAATGAGCAAAAAATGCCCCCCCCAAAAAAACCCCAAACAAAACAAAACATAAAAATATTCAACAAAATTCTTAGCCAATAGATTAGAGCTATACATTTAAAAAAAAAAATTATACATCACGATCAGGTAGTCTTCATTCAAGGAATGCAAGGGTAATTTAACATACTCAAATACGTAAATGTAATTCAACATATCAATAGAAGCAAAAATGAAGACCATAAGATCCTCTCAATAGATGCAAAAAAGCTTTTGATAAAATTTAACATCCTTTTCTAATTAGAATACGTAACCATATAGGTATAGGTGGCACATTTCTTAAACCGATTGAAGCTATCTGACAACAACACAGTTAATATCATACTGAATGAAGTAAAACTGAAAGCTTTTGCACTTAGAAGTAGAACTAGGCAAGGTTGTCCTCTATTTCCCTATTATTCAACATAGTTCCAGAAATTCTAGCCAACATAATCAGGCAAGTGAAGGATACAAAGGGCATCCAAATGGGGGCATTTGGTGATGATATGATCTTATACTTACAGAGATCTTATAGAGAAACAAAGACTTGACCACAAGACTCCTGGAATTGATCAAGAAATACAGTAATGTCTTGGGGTTCAAAATCAGTGTCCACAAATCAGTAGCCATTGTATATGCCAATAATAATCAAGTAGAGAAGCTAATCAAAGACCCAATTACCTTTACAGTAGTTTCAAAGAGAATGAAAAACCTAGGAATATATCTAAATCCTAAAATACCTAGGAATATACCTAGGTGAAGGACCTCTACAAAGAGAATTATGAAACCTTAAGAAAAGGAATAGCAGAAGTCATTAACAAATGGAAGAACACTACTATGCTCTTGGCTGGGAAGAATCAACATTGTCAAAATATTTATTCTACCCAAAGCAATCCACAGATTCAGTGCAATCTTCATTAAAATACCATCATCATACTTTTAAAATTTAGAAAAAATAGTTGTTGACTTTGTATGGAATCAGAAAAATCCCTGTATAGCCAAGGCAATTCTTAGAAATAAACAAAGCTGGGAGCATTAGCCTACCAAACTTTAGGTTATATTACAAGTTTATGGTAATCAAAACAGCATGCTATTGGCACAAAAGTAGACATAGACATACGGAACCAAATAGAAAACCATGAGATTAAACTAATATCTATAGCCACCTGATCTTTGATAAACCAAACAAGAGCATATACTGGGAAAAAGCATCCGTATTCAATAAATGGTAGTAGAAGAACTGGATAACCACATGTAAAAGACTGAAACTGGACCCACACCTTTCACCACTTACAAAAATTGATTCAAGATGGATAAAAGATTAAAATCTAAGGCATGAAATAATAAAAGTCCTAGAAGAGTGTGGAGAAAAAAACCTTGATGATTTTGCCCTTTTGGAAAGATTTTATGAGGACAACTTCCATGGCAATTGCAACAATAACAAAAAATAAATGGGACTTAATTAAACTGAAAAGCTTCTGCACACACAGCTAAGGACAGAACAATTAAAGCAAAAAAGACAACCCTCAGAATGCATATTACAAATTTGACAAAGACTTGATAACTAGTATCTACAGAGAACTCCTACTAATCAACAACAACAGAAAAAGCTAACAATCCCATCTATCACTTGGGAAGAGACAGAAACAGGACCTTCTTTGAGGAGGACAGATAAATAACTGACAAACATGAAAAAATGCTCATTGTCCTCAATCATAAGAGAAATGCAAATAAAAACCACCCTGTGATATTGCCTAATGTCAATAAGATTAGCCCACATCACAAAGTCCCATAGTTGCAGATGCTGGCTCAGCTGTGGAGAGAGGGGAACACTTTTACACTGGTGGTGGGACTGCAACTCATACAGCCATTTTGGAATGAAGTATGGAGAATCCTCAGAGAACTCAAATTAGACCTCCCATTTGACCCTGCAATCCCACTACTAGGTATCTACCCAGAAGAAAAGAATCTTATCATAAAGACATTTGCACTAGATTCTTTATCGCAGCTCACTTTACAATCACCAAGATGTAGGAACAACCTAAATGTGCAATAACTCAGGAATGGATTAAAAAACTGTGGTCTATGAATACCATGTAATACTAGTCAGCCATAAAAAAGATGGTGACTTCACATCTTTTGTATTAACCTGAATGGAGTTGAAAAATATGCATCTTACAAAAGTATCAGAAGAATGGAAAAGCAATTATCTAATGTACACAATACTAATATGAAGCCAGTAAATAATTTAATGCATTGACCACATGGGAGAAAAACTCATTTCAATTCAAGTTGAGGGGAGGGGAACTGAGGGAGTAGGAGAGGGGGGAGGTTGGAATGCTTCCATGGCGTGCACCTTTTGAGTTTGAGACATAATTATGAGAACCACTCTACCTAAAAAATTCAAATATTTTGACCTGGTTGTTTGTACCCTTACATTAACCTCCCCCTTAATAAAATAATAGAAAATCAAGTATCCATTGTATGCATATACATGGATATAAATAGATATATATAAACCAATAAATAAACAACTATATCCCCACATGAGGGAAAAACAATTAAAATCAGAGGAAAAAGGGGGAAAAAGAGAGGAGAGAAGAGGAGGGATGAGGATTGTTAAACTCTCATGTAAGGTGCACAATCTTAGGGTATATAGCACACACCTCTGGTGAAGGGCTCAAGTATAAGTTGAACTTTACCTAAGAAATGCAAATAATGTAACCTAATCATTTGTACCTTTATAATAATATGAAATTTAAGAAAAAAAGAAATCAATATTAAAAACTGTGGTATGGAATAGAACTCTGAAAAAAGAAAAAGAAAAGAAAAAGAAAACATTTAATGACAGCTTTTTTCTCCTTACTGGCTATTCCAGGTTTCTATTTCTTCATGGTTCAATGTTTGAGAATTTATCCATTTCTTCTAAGTTTTACAATTTGTTGCTATGTAGTTGTTCATAGTAGTTTGTAATAATTCTTTGCATTTCTGGGATATCACTTGTAATCTTTCCTTTTGGGGGGCTCTGATTTTGCTTTTTTGTGTTTTCTCTCTTCCCCCCCCCTCACTCTAGCTAAAGGCTCATCAATCTTGTTTACCTTAAAAAAAACTCAACCTTTTGTTTCATGGATCTTTTATATTATTTTAGTCTCCTTTTCATTTACTTCTGCTCTGATGCTATTTATTTCTTCTAATAATTTTTGGTTTGGCTTGTTCTTGCTTTAGTAGTTCCTTGATGTACATCATTAGGTTGGTTATTTGAAGTCTTTTAATTTTTTGATTTCTTATTACTATAAATTTCTATTTCTGTACTGTTTCTACTCTATCCAATCAGATAGTATAGGTTATATTTCTATTATTTTGTTCAAAATTTTTTTTAATTTGCTTCTTAATTTCTCCATTGATCCAGTGATCATTCACAAGCATGTTGGTTAAATTTCATGCATTTGTATAGAAACTCATTTTTAAAATGTTGTGTTGTTCTTACGAACTAATCAGGAATAGATACTCTTTCCACATTACTTTTTACATAACTAAATATTTTAAAGCACCTACTACCAAGTGCCAGACATGGAATGAAAAAAAAAGGAAAAGTGAAAAAAGGATCTGGTACTCAATATGTATGACTCAACTAATGCCCATCTGTCAATCAACATGTAAATAAAAATAAGTAGCCTGCTTCTTTGATACCCACATTCTCATCAGAAATTTTTCTGGCTTTCAGCATGTCACAACAAAGCAGACGTAAGTCTGTAGCATGTATGGAAATTCCATAATCTTTTTGAATATTCTGCTAATTTAAAGAGTCAAAACTCTTTTTACCAATCTTATAATTATAAAGGTGTCCAATGGAAACAACAAAACAGTTTCACAGCAGTATACTTTCTTTTGAGTATTAAACTTCATGTTGTTTGAAAATTTCTTAACAAGAATGTTTTCATGTGTTACTTGATAATTTTTTTATAAGCTACTCCAGTAAGCTAAATATATACGTATATTTTTCTGCTTATAATGTTAAAGTATATTTATTGCACGTGGCTTATTTTCTACAAAGGAGTCTATTGTAATGTCACAAATGTAACGGTTGGAACTTGTTTAGGGTAGTTCCGAGATTAAAATGATTTAGTATTTTTGAAAGGTTTACATTCATCATCAATAGAAATTAATGAAGCAACTAAATTTCATGTTATTGGCTTTTCAAATTTCATAACTGGACGGGAGTATACATTACAAACTATTGTCTCCTAGGAAATACTTCTCTGTCAGAATCAAAATTCTGCAGTACTGAATTACTAATTCTAGAACTAGAGCTACTTTGCATACATCACTTAACTAGTATCTATACATGAGCTATTAAAAGGATATACAAATTGAACATTTGTTCAATTGAACATTTCTAACACCAAAACGCCAAATCTCAAACACTCTAAAATCTAAAACTTTTTTAACACAACAAGATGCCTCCAGTGGAATATTCCACATCTGACCTTACATGATGAGTACAAAATATTATTTAAAAATTGTATAAAATTAACTTCAAGCTATGTGTACAAGGCGTATTTGAAACATAGATTAAATTTGTGTTTAAATTAGGACTCTATATATGTTGCATCATGTATCTGAAAATATTACAAAATAAAAAAATCTGAAATATGACACACTTCTTAAGAATTGTTCATTGGAGTATATATAAATTCCATAATTTAGGTTTTGGAAACATAACCTTTTTTCAGTTATACTAGATAAATTTACTATTTTTTCTCATTTTCTATTCCATTTACCTTTGAACTTAAAAATATTGAACAATCTGGCTACCCTTTACAACATCAGTGTAATCCTCTCATACTGGTAACTGGGTTTTACCAATCTTTTTAATAGTATAATCTCTTTGGTAACATCATACTCCAAGCTTTATGCAGTTTTTAAGGAATTAAATAGAATCCCTCTGTAAAATCCCTGATATAATTTGTAACAGTCCTGTGCTTTAATCACTATATAATTTCCCCTCTAAGTAAATTCCCTCTAATCCTCAGGACCACATTTCTAAATCCTTAAGACTGTGCCTTTTCAAAAGGGATACTTTATTCCTTTTTAAATAGCTTTACAAGAGCTGTTCCTCAAACAAATGATCAGGCTAGACAAAATAGAAAAAGTTAAGACAAAAAATATTCTATTGAACTCATCAGCTACAAACCATAATTTTGGTTGGAAATTTATTACTATTCTCAAATGCATAATTATCTTCAAGTAATTTAATGAAAATAAGCCAATAAAAGAGTCTAAAAGTCACTTTAACTTCAGTTGACCAGAGTGCTTAGTTTAATTTTGGTGATTACATGAGAACACTTTAGTTTCAAATATTGAGGTTAAAATTATGTGTCTGTCTGTCTCTCTCTCTCTCTCTCTCTCTCTCTCTCTCTCTCTCTCTCTCCATCCATCCACACATGTGCACACACTTAGTTTAGTGCTTTGTTTTTATAAGTAGAAAAATGAGATATTAAATATAATTAACTAACTCTTCTTGATTAACTAATTCAAGATTTATAGTCTTGTCAAGTCACTACACTGTAGCTTTTTGTAGTAAATCTCAATGCTCTGTATGGATGAGGAAGACCCACAGGAGGTGTATGTTAACTTATTTACACTATGTGATATAAGTGTAACTTATACTTATAAGAGCTTGCTTTTTAAAAAGTACATTCTTGTGTGAATTTGATTTTATTTTCTACATTTATCCCTACAACCTAAAATTAAAACTAAAAAAACTTTCAATAAAGTTCCCTGGTCACTGAGTTTGAATACATTGTCATATATCTCCAAACAACATAATGGGATATGCTTTATAAACCACAATAGTCAAATACTTAGCTAAAGTCAGATTATCTATTTATCTCTGGTTGAGTTTTTTCTTAATTATTATTTCTTTGGTTTGTGAGGATGAAATAGTCACAAGACTGGGAAGCACCTGTGGCTCAAAAGTATAGGGTGCTGGCCCCATATACCGGAGGTGGTGGGTTCAAACCCAGCCCCGGCTAAAAACTGCAAAAAAAAAAAAAAAAAAAGAATCATGAGACTGCTTGAGTGATTTCTGCATTACATGTATTTACATCATATAATCTGTATTCAAGGTTCATCATCCTTCAGCTTGTTTTACCAATAGCTTCCATATTTCAAGCTTGTTCTGAAGTTGTTATTAGAAATGTAACAGATGTTTGATGTTAAATGTTCAGAGTCTTGCTTGTGATATTCAAGCAGAAAGGAGCTTATCAAATATAATAATATGTTACAGTATGGATTAAGGAAAATCTATCTGTCAAAATAAGATAATTTTACACAATACCTACATCCTAGAAAGACTAATTGGCTGAAAAAGAAATCAGCAGAAGAAAAACTGTCAGAGGAGGACAGCACTTAGATTTCATTGCAGCATTTTTTTATATTGTATCTCCTGCTATAATTGGAAGCGAGAACCATCAGGGCTCAGAATATTTCTCCTGACATATGGCTTTTTTGACATCCATGTTCATTCTACCTGAACTACTTGTTTTTGCTTCTTCTGCTGCAAGCTTAACAAACTTCTTTCAAATAATTCTTTCATCAAATATGATGTTTCAGTATATTTTCATCAAAAAAATTCATGTCTTATTTTTAAAATATAAAGTATCATTTTTGGAGTTATTTAGGGTAAATAGTTGCAGAATATTGTATATATTTTTACAGACTCACAGTTCTTTTCAACCTCTTATTCCTACAATAATGCAGCCTCCACATTATAAGATCATCACAGGGAAAAACAGTTAAAGTTAAATCTTATTAAAATTTATAGACTCAAAAAATAGAAATCTTTGTATTGAAAATAAAAGCTTATATTTCAGATAATTTTTCATGCACAGAGAATACGCATTTTAAGGCTTTTAAAAATAAAACCATACATATGAAGTGATTAAATCAATTTTCTTTCAGCATCAAGTTATAGTAATCATGTAATCATGCAGGTCTCATATAATATTATAATGGATGCCTAAGAAAAAACAATGCCTTGAAAAGATTACCATAGAGTGGGCACAGAATAAGACCAAACATTTTCTGTGAGTTGATTAAAAGAGCAAATGGAGGCTGGGTGTGGTGTCTCATGACTGTCATCCTAATACTTTTGGAGGCTAAGAAGGGTGGATTGCTTGAGTTCAGGAGTTCAAGACCAGCCTAAGCAAGAGTGAGACCCCATCTTTACTAAAAATTGAAAAATTAACCAGGAGATGTGGTTTCCACTTATAATCCTAGTTGCTTGGGAGGACGGGCAATAGAATTGCTGGAGCCCAAAAGTTTGAGGTTGCTGTGAGCTATGATGATGTCATGGCACTCTACCCAGGGCAACAGAGTGTGACTCTGTCTACAAACAATAAAATAAAATAAATAAAAGCAAATGGTATCAAGGACACATGATCAGATTTCTTTAAAAAATGATATTAAGAAAACTGAATATCCACATGCAGAAGAACGAAATTGGAGTCTTATCTCATACTATATACAAAAATTAACTAAAAATGAATTAATTAATGACTTAAATTTAAATCCTGAAACTATAAAACTACTAGGAGAAAATATAGAGAAGAAAAAATATGAAATGTGTCAGGACAGTAATTTATTGGATAAGTCCTCAAAAGCACAGGTAACCAAAGAAAAATTAGATAAATGTAAAAAAAAACAAATCTTTCACACATTGAAAAAAAAACAATTAAAAGAGTGAAGAGATAGCCTATGGAATGGAAGAAATATTTGCAAAACATACATTTGATAAGAAGCTAATACAACATAACAAACTCAACTTAATAGAAATAAAAAACCCTGATTTTAAAAATGGGTAAAAGAACTGAACATTCTTCAAAATAACACATATAAATGGCCAACAGATATGTGAAAAAAATGCTCAATATCACAAATCACCACATGAATGCAAATTAAAAACCACAAAGAGATATCACCTCATACCTGTTAGAACGAATATTATCAAAAAATGAAAGGTAATAAGTGTTGGCAAAAGTGTGAAGATAAAGCTCTTATCCCTGCTATGCTGTTAATGAGAATCTAAGCTAATACAGTATTACGGAGGTTCCGCAAAAACTATAACCGAACGACCATATGATCTTGCAATCCCACTGCTAGGTATACAGATAAAGGAATTGAAGTGGGCATGTTGAAGAGATAACTGCACTACCATGTTTATTTCAGCATTATTCACAACATATTAATAGCAGCAACCTGTGTCCATCAATGAATAACTGGATAAAGCAAATTTAATAAATATACAATGGAATGCTATACAACCTTGTGACAACGTGGAAGATCTAGAAGACATCATTGTAAAATAAACCAGACTCAGGAAGACAAATGCTGCTTGATCCCACTCCCATACAGCACCAGGAAACTATGATCTGATAGCAACAGAGAGCAGAATGGTGGCTTCTACTGGGGACATAAGGAAAGGGAAAATATTGGTCAAAAGGTGCCAATTTATCTATTATATAGCATAATGGCCTTATTTAATAATAATGCAATGTATATTTTGAAGTTGCTAAGAGAACACATTTTAAACATTCTCATCACCAAAAAAAATGACAGGGAGATTAGATGTTTAGCTTGACTTAATCTTTCTACAGCATATATGTACATAAAATTGGGTACCACATTGTACCCAATAATTATATAAATTATTATTTATCAATTAAGTTAATTAATTTTTGACAAAAAGGAAAGAAGATGATAAAAGACTGAATTTATCCTTTAAGATTGAACCTATCATTCAAAACTGGCCTGAGCCAATTGGCTGTACAATTGATAGCTTCTACAGATTGGAGTTAAACATATATTGTATGATACCTGATTATCAAGTTATGTGTCTGAAAGTAAGTTGGACCAAATCTGCCCAATAAACCCACATTTATCAATTGAAAGATACAAAAACAATCATACAACATTTTCTTGCAAACATGAAGATGAATGCATACTGCCTAGACCTTTTCTGAGATCACTCAAAGGTGAAAACAAATGAATCTGATAGCAGAACCGGCTTGGTTTGTGGTTGGCTTTGATTATACAGTCATCCTTGTTACATAGACCTTGGATATGCAGAGCATACATTGCTACAAAATGTTAAGCTTCCAGGCATTCTGGATATTTATATATTCTTCATGCCAGAGATATTGCCCATGCAATCTCGTGAACCGTACATCTTGAGTGCTTCAAAAATTCGCTAAATTAATGCCTAATAATCCAGATTTTAAAGATATCCCTGGTATATATTTAGACAATGTTATTTGAAACTCCTTGCTGGTGAAGAGGTTTAGTTGCTTCAAAGGCTATCTACCTATGCCTGGATTATGGACTGTAGTTATAGAACCTTCACATGCATTTCACCTTTTGGCCATAGCATTCTAAAATAAATGTCTAAAATAATACTTGGGCAGTGATTAAATAGTGTGCAAGGAAGGAAAATTTATTCAGAGTGATCAAATGAAACAAATTCGAAGAGGGGAGAAATTGATAATATGTAATTCCACCAGAGATTTAAGGGCCAATTGAATCTATCAAGGAAGATAACCTGAGATCATAAAATAGTGCCTGCTCCTCCAACTGAAAAACAAAATTATTGAATTTAAATGAGTAACAGAGAATTTGAAGAACTGATTAAATATATGGAAAGTTTGACCAACAAATTATAAGTGTATGTAGAGGAATTCTTTCAGAATAGAACAGAAAAGGGGGAAGAAATAAATAAAAGGGAAAATAAACTAAAGACATGGGAAATTCAATGAACTTGTAATATGAAAATCTAGAACATGAGAACAGAGTAATTTCTTTCTTTCTTTTTTTTCTTTTCTTTTTTTTTTTTTTTTTTTGAGACAGAGTCTCACTGTGTCGCCCTTGGTGGAGTGCGGTGGCGTTACAGCTCACAGCAACCTTAAACTCTTGGGCTCAATAGATTCTCTTGCCGCAACCTCCCAAGTAGCTGGGATTACAGGTGCCCACCGCAATGCCTAGCTATAGATTAGCTTCTGATTTTTAGGAAACTAATATTAGCAACTGAATATTTATTAATAATAATTCATGCTTATAATTAAGCTTAAGAAACCTAATTTTAGTGCAGAATTTGCACACTGATTGTCACTTTAGGCCTGCCTTGTCCAAGCTGGTAGCCACCAGCTGCAATTGGCTACTGAGCACTTGAAATACGTCTAATGCAAATTGAAATGTGCTCTAAGTGCAAAATTCATGACAGATTTTGAAGACTATATGAAAAAAAGAATACAAAATACCTAATCATTTTTAAAATTTATCACATGTTAAAATGATTAAATATTTGATGTATTGAGGTTAAGCAAAATATATTATTAAAATTTATTCACCATTTTTAAAAAGTTTTGAAATATATCTAATAGGAAATATTTTTATTGGACAGTGCTGTTCTAGACTCAGAAATGTGTTGTTACTCTCATTTACTTGCAAGGGGCATATTCCTAGAAAAAACTTTAGATGCAAAATTATTTTTGAATGTGGACTGGATTTTAGAAAAGAGTCAAAAGGCATTTTGAGCTAACCCTGTTAAGTAAGGTGGTAATAAAATGAAATAAGATCCTAGGGGTCAAAAACAAGGTTATACAACTGCCTATTGAGTCTTCTAATTTTATGTGACTCATACACTCAGCTCTTTAGACCTTAATTTTTTCCCCCATAAATTAGAGGTTTCTACTAACCTATTTTGAAAGCTCCTCAGCAATCTTAATAACTTCATAAATAATTTCAAATTAGGCTTAATGCTTTAAGATAGTGACATTGGCTTTGGAATCTGCCAAAGACCTAAAGCATTATTTCAGTTATGTTCAAATCTAATGATAGCCTGGTTTTCCATGGAGACTGGAGACATTAACCATCATAAGACAGGCAAACCAATGCAAGCATTTCTTGTCCTCTCTTTCCTTCTTTTAGTTTCACTAGTTTTTTACTGTGTAAATAATCAATGTGTAAAGATGTTATTTATACTCAAATACTATATCCATTCATTTTCCTTAAGATTCAAAAAATCATTTATACATCTTCATTTTATTTTTCAACTCTTCTGATTACGAAAATGTTTTCTTAGCATTTGAGTAATTGGGCTTATATAGATATACCTACTTCATATCAGCTTTACATCTTGATAATTGTTTCTTTGAGGGCCTTAACTATAAGCATCCCAAAAAGAAATGAAAGTAATAAAAACAATTTTAATTAGTGATTAGAAAAAAAGTCTTTCAAAGTTAGGTGAATGAATTTATGAAGGTAATTAATCCTTTGTTCTTTTGCCACATAGCTCTGGCAAGATTTGCAAGAGGAAAATACATAAAATTCTTTCACTGCAATTCTATTTGTTATGTCTCTGAGAAAGAATGTTCTTTCGAATAAAACACTGAATGTGCATTTGCTGTTCTACTTGACCAACCTAGGGTAAAAAAATACATATTTGATCATAACCTCAAATGTTCAAAAGATTTTTCTCCTTTTTCTTTTTTTTCTCTTTCTTTTTTGGAGATAAGAGTCTCACTTTGTTGCCCTGGGTAGAGTGTTGTGACATCATAGCTTGTAGCAACCTCAAATTCTTGGGCTCAAGAGATTCTCTTGCCTCAGACTCCCAAGTAGCTGGGACTACACGTGCTTGCCACAATGCCTGGCTATTTTTAGAGATGAGGTCTCGCTCTGCCTTGGGTTGGTCCTTGAACCTATGAGCTCGGGCAATTCCCCACCTTGGCCTTCCAGAGTGCTAGTGGGTATGAGCCACTGCACCCAGGCTTTTTCAATGAAGTTAACTACAATTACACTTTTTCAAGGACTCTGGAGAAAATGCTGAGTTCATTAGGTACTCTAGGTCTGATTTGGTGTTTTGGCTGTAGCAAGATGTTTTCATATGGCTACCAATTGATCTCCTGAAGCCAGGCTACACTGAATAAAAATAATCAAAGTGATTTATTAATGAAATAATTAATTCCACATTCAATTCCACACTCAATAAATATTAATTCTGGGCATAGGTATTGTGTCCAGGAAATAGTTATTGTGCCTGTCACATGGAGGTCTCTAATGTTGAAGATCAATTTCAAGGTTATCTCTAAGTGATTATTAAGCAACTTAAGGAAACACTTCTTAGCACACAGTAGAGATGATCACAAGATATTTGCTGAATGACTAATTGAGCTATGTTGTAATAATAAAAACAACTAACCTTTATGGCTTACTCTGTGCTAGACACTATTTAATAGAACTTGCTATAACTTGATACAACTGTGTAAGATAAATATTACTCCCATTTGACAGATGAAGAAAGGAAGCTCAGAGAAGTTTGGTAATTGATTTATAGCTCTCAGCTACTAAATAATGATGCCGAGATTTGGATCTAGGTCCAGAGGACTACAATGACCATGATGTGAGGCCACCTGATAATATTACCCTAACACCAGGATGTTCTGAACCTGTGGTTGTATCTCAAGACACATCCAGACATGATCCAGATGGCTGTAGATCACACTCTAAGCAGGAAGAGGCTGAGAATGGAACAGGGTCACCAAAATGGGGCAGGCAGTGATGTGCAAGTTTAGTACCCCAGACAGACTGAGTTACTGATGTTAACAGTCATAAAATGATGAAACGGATTTTATTATATACCTCAGATAACTAAACATTCAGAAATTCATTCAGGCAAATAGCTTATAGAAGTTTCAATTTTGTTGCATGCCTAAATACAATGTTTTCTTTTGTTTATATTTAATAAGCAATGGGGTAAAGTGCTTTTGATATATTCAAATTTTAAAACATCCTTTAAGCAGATAAAGTGCATTCAATTATTCAAATTTATTTATTCCTCAGAAGAAATATATACAAATCCCATAAACAGAAAAAAGAACAAAGAAAGAAAATGAGCTCGAAATATTCAACAAATACTTAACACTTACTCTGAGTCAGTGCTTCTCAAGCAGGGATATTATCATCTCTCTCCCCTCTTCCCCGCACCCTCCACACAGGGTTTGGCAATGCCAAGAAATATTTCTGATTGTTGCTACTAAATAATGTGCCACTGGCACTTAGGTTATAGCTGGAGTGCTGCTAACATCCTGTAATGCACAGAACAGCCTGCCTTCTTCCCAATACAGAAGCACTGAATCAAGAAAGTAAATAGTGCCAAGGTCCAGAAACTATGCCCAAAGGGATAAGCTCTTTCCTATTTTAGGATAATTCTCTTTAGAATCTTTTTCTGCTTTATGAATATGCCACTACTCTAACTTTTATATATAAAGAGATTATTATACGTTTGTGTCATATAAATAACTTGTAATACCACAACTTGTTTGAAATATTTGGATTGGTATAGGAAAAAAATATTAATAATATTACTTGATCACTTAGGTGAGAGATGTAGTTTTTGTTTCCTAATAATTGCATTATATAATAAAAAACCTTTATGCTACATTCTTTACCATCTTTACTTGAAATCAGATTTTAAATTCAAAATATCACCGCTATTAATTAGTAGTCAAGAAAGTTATAAAAAAGTATTTTAAATTTTACCTCATATTAAATTTAGACCAGTTTATCCTATATAGAGATTATACTGTATGTGTTAAATTAAATAAGCAGGAGACTATTAGCCTAAGACCAGACTCATACTTTGAGTTCCTAAAGAACAAATTACAACCGAAGTTTCTATATTAAATAAAAGCTTGAAACCTAACTTAGGAATATAACAAACAGCCAAGTTTCAGCTAATCATAAGCTACAGTTTCAGTCAATGACAGGCAACCAGCCCCCCAATAAAGCAAATGCCTCATCACACTATGCTCAGATAAGGAAGTTTCCCAGCTGTAGTCAGTCAGTTATTTCTCTTCTGTGCTTCCGTGTTTGGGGTGTAAAAGCTGGCTGACCATGCCACTGGGCAGAGCTTTCTGAATCGCTTCTAGTTCTGAGCATTGCCTGATTAATGAATCATTCACATAAACTCTGCTCAACTTAATTGCTCTAAAGTTTGGTGTTTTTTTTACATATATAAAAGATATACACAGATATTTGCAAACCATGTAGGAAAAATACATTTGTGTCTGTAACTTTAGAGCTTTTAACATTTTGGAAAATACTTTTCTCTATTCTAGGAAACATGAAAAGTAGACTGTAGTCTCCCATTTATCTCAGGTAAATATAATCTTAGAGAACATCCACAATGTACCAATTTGTTTTAACCCATGAATAGTTACACTTTTACTACTTATCCTCTTTCAAGTATTTCCTGATTTACATTTTTTAAAACAATTTTTTTAAAATTTTGACAAATCCTTTAAATAAGAATAATAAGAAAATTAGTTGTAGCATCTATCAGGCTTTATTAGCTTAAAATAAAAATAATTGAATAACTTTAATTATTGAAATAACCACAATAAACTGGAATATAACAGATCTGAAGAGAGAATAAAGTCTGATCTATGTTATAATTAAAGCAATAACTGAGTGTCAGGAAAGGATAATTTCCATCCCAGGATCTCTTATTGTCTAGTGAATTGAAGAAAGACATTATCTTTCTATGTCTCAGTTTCCTCACCTAACAAATAGGCCAGTGTCTCAACAGAAAAGTCAAAATCCCTATAAGCATTTACAACTTAGGAAATTTAATGTAAAGAAATTGTTTATAAAAATGACAAAAGACCTGAGAATTTATACAGAGAATGGTGAGGCAACCCTGTAATTACCTTTCCAGTGGGAAACCATAACCATGTCTATGAAGGATAATCAAAGGAAGGAGGTATTGTTATCCACAGTTCATCCCATATGGCAGAAGCGACATGGAGAAGACAGTTCCTCCACCAGGCATACAGAAATTGCTTTGCTTCCGTCTTCCTCCGTACTCTCCAATTGCTCTACAGATCTTCCCATCAACCCAAACAAAAATCATATTACATAGAAGTGTGGGAAACACAACTTGTAATGACCTCTAACAGTAGGGAATAGAGCAGAGATAGAGTGAAGAATTCATTTCAGAAGAGACAGCCTTGGACTGGCACTTCTATAAAGTAAGGAAATCGGAGGCAGATGGGGGAAGTGAATATAGTACACATTCTGAATCAGGCTGTTCTACATTGCTATTGTTAATAGTTGTGTGAACTTTAAACCCATTTTGTGTTTCCTAAACCAAATATCATCATCAGAATTTTTGGGCGGAGAGGCAGAGTCTGACTTTGTTTCCCCCAGTTGAGTGCTATGGTGTCATATCTCACACCAACCTCAAAATCTTGGGCTCAAGTGATCCTCTTGCCTCAGCTCCCAAGTAGCTGGGACTACAGGCAGACACCACAGCACCCACCACAATGCCAAGCTATTTTGTTAGAGATGGGGTTTCACCCTCAGGCTCATCTCCTGAGAACTCCAACAATCCACTGGCCTGGGCCTCCCAGAGTGCTAGGATTATAGGTGTGAGCCACAGTGCCCAGCTTCAGAATTTTTAATAACTTTGCCAATACAATAATAACAACAAATGTCACTTTCACTGCTGCAACTACTTGCCTGTAGTTAGCTTTGAGAATGCATTCTCTTCTTTAAAAGGAAACATACTCTTAATTGATATCACCTTAGATTCCTTACTTCATTTTGCTAGTGTTCCTTTTCTCTAGAGCAGAGGATAGTAATTTCAGTCCCAAAATAGGCAGAGAAAAAATGATCTACATTTTCTCTGCCTAACTAAACTGTGCAAGGAGTTGCAGGAGGGGAGGGAGCAGGAAGTTGACATCCACTGTGACTCACTACCAAAAAAGGGGGAATATGATGCTCAATGATTTTAACATTTAGAAATCTGAAGAAAATTTGTTTGGGGTCCCAGTTCTTCAGAAGCATAACTGTTCCAGCATTCTGTAGCCCCTGAGCAGTTCACGGTCTTATTGCCATTGTCCATAGAGAGGAGGTGATTTGGTATAAAATACATGTTTTTCTGTATGTCAGAAAAAAATATTAGAGTTCTCATGTTTAACTTTCATATATAAGTTAAATATTCTTGATCTGAGCAATGATTAATGAAAAACTATTTTGGTGTGGGCGCTGAAAATGTAAGAATTATATTTTCCATCTTTATAATCTGCAAAGAAAAGGAATAAAAAGGTAATCATTGGTTTATTTTTATTCTCTCATAGACAAGTATATGCTACAAATCACAGCAACTCAGCATTACAACATACAAAGTTGTATAATTCCTAGCGGGGTATAGACTAGATGGCTTAGAATCATAGAAATGTGCCAACTCACAGTTTTGGTAGCAAGAAGTCCACAAGCAAGGTGACAGCAGGGTTGACTTCTTCGGAGGGTTCAGAGAGAAAATCTGCTTCATGCCTCTGTCCTGTCTCTTGTGGACAGCTGATAATCTTTGGAATTCCTTGATACATAGTTGTATCCCTCAAATCTATGCCTATTTCACATGGTGATATCCTTGAGAGTTTCTGTGCTCAAAATTCCCTCTTCTTATAAGGAGGACACCAGTCGTAGGTGTCGGGGTAATGCATCTGCAAAAGTCCCCTTTCCAAATCAAGTCAAAGTCACAGGGACCAGGGGAGACAACTTTAATAAATCTTTTTGGGAGACAGTTCAACACAGAACAAAAGGGAAGACTTGACCAGCAAAGCTCATGTGGAGAAGGCTAGAGATTTCAGGCCCAGTGAGGAAAAAAATGGGCTCTAATTATGACCACGCTCTTCGTAGGGTGGTTTGCAGAGTGGCAGCATGAGAGTCAGCGGAGAAGGTATTAGAAATGCAAATCTCGGCCCTCACACTAGACCTACTGAATCAGAATATAATTTCAAGAAGATTTCTTAATTATTCAAATTATGCACATACTTTGTTTGAGAAGCACTGCTCTAGGGCTCACAATCTGGAAGCTTACAATATAGATAATGGTATCTTCTTTTGCCAAGGACACACCATTTATAATTTTTCCTGTTGTTTTCTTGTTTTTCCTTAGCTGCAAAATGACACTCAAAAGAAAATGATGTCTTTCATTGGTGATGATAAACTCCATTAGGTAAAACATTTAATTAGATGGAGACGTTTTACCACAACAATAAAAGAAATCACTCTCAACACCGCATAAACATAAAAAATGTGAATGGCTGACATTAGAAGCTTACTTCTGTCTCATATAAAGTTCAAAGCAGCTGTTTCTGATCTCACAGCAATTTCCTTCTAAGTGTGACTCAGGGTCCCAGAATCTTTCCTTCTTGGGCTCCATCATTTCCATAGCATGATCTCCACCTTCACTTTGCTCATCTGCTGTGAGTCTGTAGACAGGGCAGGCAGAATGGTGGCTGTGAGGGAGATTTTAAGGCTTAGAGTGGTGCAATCATCTCAACTCCCATTCCATTGTCTAGAATCCTGTTACATGAAGCCATGTGTCTTAATGAGACTGTCCGGGAAAAGTAGTCTAGTCTACTGGTGTGCTTAGGAAGAATGTTACCTAACAATCACCTGAGGAGTAACAAAGGACTCTCCACAAGAATGCTAGGAGTCTTACAGATGGAATTTAATCACTTGTGGTAAGTGAAGGAAACACAGGGAGTATTCTCCAAAGCAGTGTCTCCCTGAGGGAAAGTGGCATGAAGTTGTTATGAGGTAAAAGAAAAGGAAAAAAAAATGTGGCACAACACGTAAGGGCATAGTTTTCCTCATGCATGCATGATTAGTTGTCATGCTTGCACACAGGTCACATGTCGTGGGAATGAAGCTCATTACTTGAGTTCATCTACAGATGTCAGGGTCTGACAGGGGATAATTTTAACCAGTTGAGTAGCCATAGTCCTTGTAAACAAAGGCTGGAGAATAGACTGATTGCACAATTCCCTTCACAGAAGCTTCAAGGAAAATGTAATACCTAGAATACACCTAACAAGCAAGATGAAGGAGCTCCACAAAAAGAATTATGAAACACTAAGAAAAGAAATAGCAAAAGACATTAACAAATGGAGGAACATACCATGCTCTTGGCTAGGATGAATCAACATTGTTAAAGTGTCTACACTTCCCAAAGCAATCTACAGATTTATGCAATCCCCATTAAAATACCAATAGCATTCTTTGAAGAACTGGATAAAATAGTGCTTAGTTTTGTATGGAAGCAGAAAAAAAGCTAGTATAGCCAAGGCAATCTTTAGGAATAAAAACAAAGCTGGAGGCACACTCTACCAGACTTCAGATTAAATTACAAATCCATAGTGATCAAAACAGCATGCGATTAGCACAAAAATAGAGACATAGACATATGGAACATAGAAAAGCAAGGGCTGTCTGATCTTTGATAAGCCAAACAAGAACATACATTGAGGAAAAGAATCCCTACTCAATAAATGGTGCTGGGACAACTGGACAACCACATGTAAAAGACTGAATGAAACTGGACCTGTACCTTTCACCACTTACAAACATGGACTCAAGATGTACAAAAGAGTTAAATCTAAGACATACAATAATAAAAATCTTGGGAAAAAACTGGAAAAAAGTCTTAAAGATGTCCGCCTTGGAAAAGATTTTATGAAGAAGACTTCCATAGCAATTACAACAACAAAAATAAACAAATGGGACTTGATTAAACTGAAAAACTGCATATAATTAAAGCAAATAGGCAATCTTCAGAATGGGAAAAGATGTTTGCAGGACATTAATTTGACAAATGGTTCATAACTAGAATTGATAAACAACTCAAATTAATAAAAGAAAAAAGAATCAATAATCCCAAATATCACTGGACAAGAGACATGAACAGAACCTTCTTTGAGGAAGACAAACAAATGGTTAATACAAGAAAAATGTTTATTGTTCCTAATCATCAGAGAGATGCAAATCAAAACCACCCTGAGATATCACCTAATTCCATTGAGAACAGCCCACATCACAAAGTCCCTAAGCTGCAAATGCTGGCATGGATGTAGAGAGAAGGGAACACTTTCACTGTTGGTGGGACTGCAAACTAATACAACCTCTTTGGAAAGAAGTACAAAGAACCCTCAAAGAACTAAAAGTAGCCCTTCTATTTGATCCTTTATCATAAAGATATTTGCATTACATGTTTTATTGCAGTTCAATATGCAATCACCAAGATGTGGAAACAACATAAATAACCATCAACCTAGGAATGAATTAATAAACTATAGTATATATAAACCATGAAATAATATTCATCCATAAAAAGACCGAGACTTTACATCTTTTGTATTAACCTGGATGGGGTTGAAACACATTCTTCTTAATGAAGTATCACAAGGATAGAAAAGCAAGTATCCAATGCACTCAATAGTAATATGAAGCCAATAGACAATCTAATACACACCTACATAAGAGAAACTCAATGGGGGTAAGGGGGATGGCTATGCTCCGACTTAATAGGCACAGTGTAAAGGTGTACAGCACACCTTCTGGGTGCAGGACACTGCAACAGGGACTCTTCCTAACAAATACAACATTGTATTTTGTATTGTATCGTATGTTTGTACCCTCATGTTAATATGAAATTAAAATAAATAAATAAATATTATTATTATTATTATTCTTTTGACACAGAGTCTCACTATGTCACCCTCAGTAGAGTGCTGTGGTGTCACAGCTCACAGCAATCTCAACCTCTTGAGCTTAAGTGATTCTCTTGCTTCAATCTCCCAAGTAGCTGGGAATACAGGCACTCTCCACAACGCTATTTTTTTATTGTAGTTGGCCTGGGCTGGATTCGAACCCGCCAGCTCCAGTGTATGTGGCTGGCACCCTAGCTACTGAGCTACAGGCTGTCAGCCTAAAATAAATATTAAATATTTAAAAAAATAATAAACCGATTGCTCAAATTTGTTGAATTTCTGTATTCTCTGGTAAGCCACCTTTCCAGCAGAGCAACTGTACCTCAGATGTCTATATGTGAGAGAGTAGGTTGTCTCTGGCACCAATTTGTAAGAACTTAAGCCACAATTTTTATTTCCTAATATTTCAACTGCTCCTTATCTACGTGTGGTGTAATTAATTTTAGTCTACTACAGACTTTGAACTATCACAGTTACGTATGAGAAATCTTTAAAAGCTTGGAATTAAAGAGATGAAAATAAGTGTCCAAGCCTGACTTTTCCTACTTTCATTCTTCAGTTTAACTATCATATTCTGGTTTCCTACATTGTTTTGCACACTAAGCATAACAGTATAAATAGGACATGGTTTCTAAACTCAAGAATTCTCATAGTCCAGAAAAGTGACTCTCAACATTGGTCTTACAATAGGGTCCTCCAGTCAGCTTTTAAAAGATTTTATTTTCTTTTGATGACAAGATTCTGCTCTAGTTCAATTATATCAGAACATCTGGAGTTAGGGAAGCAGGCATTGCTTTTTTTTTTTTTTTAAGTTCATCAAATAATATCTAAACAAGGCTGAGAACCCCTAAGTTGTTTGAACCTTATAGTCAATTTTCTTACAAATTTCACCTATGGCCAATGACCATGGCAGGGGCAAACAACAAAATCACATTTACTAGGTTTCCTTTAAATTCAGAAACACAAAACTTCTGAAGCCTTCTTTCTGTTGCCCCGCAATCACAGTCCATCCTTTTAAACATTCTCCGAAAATAAGTTTTCTGTGCCTTCTCTTTTCCGTCCTCCCTCACTCACATGATCAGCTGGAGGCTCTACTTTCTGCTATACTAAGAAAATATAAGCAGTCAGGGGAGAACCTTTACAGACCCATCCCACCAAATTCACCCATCTACCCACTTCTACGCACAGATTTTATGGTATATCACATAGAATTTGGTCATAAAACAGAACCTACTTGGTTCCAATCAGAAAATACTCTAATGCAGAAACATTAAAGAACTGGTATAGCAACGGTTAGGGGACCTTCTGTTAGGATCCAAGAAACCAGGATGTAGAGGAATCACAGAAACCACCAAAAGGTCTCAGCCTCCTGCAAGGAAAATGCCTGATGCATACGGTAAACCTTGCGTGTGGGAGCCCACATGCCTACACTGTAGCCAGAGCCTTTCTGGCTCTGGCTCTCTGTGACACAAACACCACTCCTTGGGAGAATGCTGTCAAGGAAGTTTGAAAAAACATAATACTCAGCATTACCTTTACTTAATATAGCAAAAAGTCTAGTAAGAAGTGGCAATATTTCTACAATGCTGGTCTCTGCTGCAGTAATTTTCCCACCTCCATCCGACTTCATCCATTTTATTGCTGTCTACTGAAGCATTCTATAAGCATACAAACACCCTGGTTGTTTTTCTTTTTCAAATCTCCTATATTTTTCCTAATTTTTTGTTTACTCCTCTACCAATTGCAGTTGATATTCTTCCTTGTTTCTTATATTTTGGAACTTCTATCAAATGCATATATAGTTTGAATTATGTCTTATTAATGAATTGATACTTTCATCAGTATGAAACATCTCTCTTCATCGCTAATAATATACGTATACTTTATCTTGCATTTTACTCTGCTGGAAATCAATACAGCCGTATTTACTTTCTCGTGTTCACTTCTTGTATGATTACCACGTTCTCGCTTTCAACTTGTCAGTGTCTTTTAAGTAGTAATGGAAAAAAAAAAAAAAAAACAAAAAACAACTCCTCTGTAAAATAAGTTAAAGAAGGTTTGTTCTGAACCAAATGTGTGTGACCAGCCTGGAAGACATGGCCTTAAGAGGTGCCAAGAAAATGTGTTGGGTTGCAATTTGGTATATGTTGATGGAGACAGAAGTTGCACCATCCCAGTCAATATATGGAAGGTATACATATGTTTGGTCCGAAAAGACAGGACATCTCAAAGAGGAGGCATAGAGGTTATAGGAAGGCTTAAAGATTCCTTGATTTGTAATTGGTTAAGAAAATGAAGGTTTTAATTTGAAATAAAATACACACACACAAAAAGAAATGAAGCTTTATGTACAGGCTTGGATAAAGGTGCGATTTAAACTTTGTGTTTAGTTTTAGGCTCATTTGTGATTTAGTATTTCACTGTTACAAAGAATATCTCCAAAAGGGAGGGGGCATGGCGAGGCACTGACCTCTCTTCTCCTCACCACTAGCAACTCAGCTGCAAGGTTTTACTGAGGTCCTCTTGGCTGAGAGATCTATTCTCAAGCTGAGAGCTTAAGATTCATTTTAGTTTATACAACTTTAAATATGTTTCATACAAAATGTATAAAAACAAGTCTTTCTTTTTTTTACCAGTCACAATCTAATCCTTGTCTTTTAACATGAATTAGAATGTACTTTTATTTACATTTAATTTAGTATTGCTATTATAAAGTTTAAGTCTCCTTTTTTGCTGTATTTTATTTATCTCATTTGTCCTTGTTGGAGCTTTTTCCCCTTCTTTTAATGAATCTGATATTTTTAAACATACCATTTCTTATAAAGATAATATAAAATGCTAAGAGATAAAAAATAATTTATAATTTGAACAGCTTTTTTTTATTCTTAGTGATATATAAAATAACTTGTCTTAATGAAATAAAATATCAACAAATGCTATAAATGAGATCTTTACATATCATTGGTAATAAAAGTATTACATGAACAAAATATTTAAGTATAAAATATCATTTGGATCACATATCATATTAACAAATGAAAACCACGTAGGAGATGAACTGGAAGTCCTCACAAAAGCAAAGTTATCAAGAAAATTTAGAGACTAAGATAATGACATCTTAACCTTAATTTTTTTATTAAGGTATACTCATATCAAGATTTAAAAAAAGAATAAATCTAGAAAATCTCACTGGTTTTCAGTTGCTTTTTTTTTTTTTGCAGCTGATGTCTAGAGTCTTTGCTTTTATCATCAAAAGGATTCCTCCAGGTACCTAAGGATATGGGCTTAACCAATTCATTCATAATTCATTTCCTGTTAAGAATAGTGAACACCAAAATTGGTGCCAAAGGGAAATAAAAATGTGGGTGTGTTCAAAGGACCACAATTGGCAAATGTGTACAACACCTCAAAAGAACGTAATTTCACTTGGAGCAAAGCTTTTGCATTAATATTTCCATTTCCAAAACTTGAAATTAGGGCTTGGCTTGGTAAAGATATAGATACATTACATACTTCAACATACTCAGGAGACATTTGGTTATTATCAAACCATTTCTTTTTAAGGCATAATTTGCAGTGATAATATGAGTTAGGTAAAATGTTGTATGTTTTTAACATTTGAATTTTACTTTTTAACATTTCAAAACCAGACATAACTCTGCAACCATTTACTTTCACCAATGTGTCAATTAATAAAACGAAAATATTATTTTTATGAAGAGTTTTTATCAGTGTTTCTTAAATGTGGAAAATCCCCTATGGCTTGCGGAGAGTTTAGAACTGAACTAACCTAAACTTTAGTCCTGGATGTAGTAATGAATTTATTGTTTGTTGTTCAGTTACATAACTTCTAAGTCACTCAATACTTTTGCCTGTAAAATAGAAATAATAAAAACTGTCTTTCAGAATGATTCCATAATTTATATATTGCTTGACAGAGTCCTACCTCTCCATCAATAGTAACTGTGCTTTATTACTGTTCAACTCCACAGTATAAATTTCGTATGCCCTAAAGTACTTACCAATAAATTTTCATGTATCAATAAATTTTAAACTCTATAAATGTATAGACTATATACATTTTCCCTCAGCTATATCCTCAATATCTAGTACACTTCCTGGTCCAAGACATGTACATGAAAAATCTTTTTATAATATTGATGAACAAATATTTAGTCCTCCCCACCAAAGTGAGTATCTAATAGAAATCAGACACATAAGAATGATTTATAAGATTGTAGTCAGCCCAAGAGGTCTTGTGATTTGGTTCAGAGGCTGGGTGAATAAGCATTTCTTCAGTGTTGGGTGATATATTTTGAACATTAAATAGCTTAGAAAAGTCACAGCCTCTGTAATTCTAAATATCTCAATCTGTAAAATGACAGATTCAATTGAAATTATTGGTGTTCAAATATTTTCTTAACAGAAGAAACTTTTACTCAAAAGTAATCCTTCTGGAACTTCACTATATAAAATCGTACAGTTAGAATTGGTGCATGAAAAAAATCTACACATGTAAGTCATGAGCATGCAGGCAGGATCACGAGCTTTAAGGAAGCAGAAAATACAGCCCTCAAGCTTCCTTGGAACGACGCTGCCCATCTCCCACCTTCCCCTCCTTGGCCTGGCAGAGGAACCTCTTAACCACTAAAGATAACTCTGACAGAATGTTAGTGAACTGACGATTAGTTTGAAAATGGATAATAAGACCACTAGCTTCTCTTTCTGTTTTAATGTCCTATGAAGTTTTGATTCTTTTATTAATTTTTAATTAAAGTCATCACTGTATACATATATGGGGTATAATGTGATGACTTGATATACAATGTAGAATGCTTAAATCAAAGTGATTAACACAGCCGTCACCTCATTTACTTTTTTTTGTGGTAAGACATTTAAAATTTACTCTAAGTTATTTTGAAATATACCCTTGTATTGTGCACATTAGGTAAGATCCCACCAAATGCCCTTTCTCCTCCCCTCAATTACCCTCCCCCTTATCCACCCCTCTCCCGCCTCCTCCCTTCCCCTTGCTAGACTCTATTTGCGTTTTAGCATTCATATGAGTGTGTAAATGTTTATATATTGGTTTCACAATAGTATTGAGTACATTGGACCTTTTTTTCCCCATTCTTGAGATACTTTACTAAGAAGTATGTGTTCCAACTCCATACAGGTAAACATAGAAGATATAAAGTCTCCATCTTTTTATGGCTGAGTAGTATTCCATGGTATACATATACCATGATTTGTTAATCCATTCATGGGTTGATGGGCATTTGGGTTGCTTCCAAGACTTTACAATTGTGAATTGGGCTGAAATAAACATTCTGGTACAAATGTCTTTGTGGAAAAATGATTTTTCTTTATTTGGGTAGATACCTAGTAATGGAATTGTGGGATTAAGTGATATGTTAACTTTTAGTTCTTTGAGGATTCTCCATACCTTTTTCCATAAAGGCTATGTTAGTTTGCAATCCAATCAGCAGTGGAGAAGTGTTCCCTTCTCTCCACATCCATGCCAGCATCTACAGTTTGGGGACTTTGTGATTTTAAGGTTCAAAAGAGATTATATTTCTATCCTCACTCATTACTCTTTAAAATCTGAGACAAATAGACTATCTCAATTTTAGGATGTTATAGTAGAGATTCACCAAAAAGGACTGAAATGGCAATAAGCAAGAGGCTGAAACTGAAGCCCCTGGGAAAACAGGTCTGTGCTCCTGACTAACTTAAGCTCAGAATGGGTCAGACTGAGTTAGTATATATTCCAAATTGTAATATTGATAGCGCCATCTTACATAACTGATAGGCAGAGTTAAACCAACATCTTTTAAACTCATGGTGTGATTTAATTGACCAGATGTTTTGCTGAATTGCCTGAGAAAATTTCTAGTATAATGTGAACACAACCTGAGAGTCAGTAAATGGGTGGCAGGTCTTTGTTCCTAGTCCTGAGAAAGAGAAAGAAAAAGCAGCAAAAGGCATGTGTACTTCAAGAGAATGGTGAGTAGCAGAGCAGTCTGCTGGGGAGCAGTTAATGTGACTACAAATTCCAAGTACAATTCTTAATTTCGTAGAACATCCTCTCTACTTTGAAAATTATCTCAAAATAAAGAAATGTTGATCAGAGATAACATGAAGATAATATTAGCTGTATGGTTGGTTTAGATCCTGTTGAATGTCATGTGACTAGCAACACTAACTTTTAACGTAAAGCAAAAAGGAAATTGAGTGGTTGGAAAATACATCAATATATCATGTGCACACACTTGTGCAAACATATCATCTGTCTTAAAGTCAAGGAAGATTGTTTTATGACACTTTTTTTGCAAAGATTTGACCATTTTGCTTTTTTTTTTTTTTTATAAGCATAGAACAAAACAATCTTATTTGAAATCCTAAAAGAACACTTTCATTGAAAAAACAAATCACAAAAACAAAGAGCTAGAGTTTGGCCTCCTCTGCACTCATTTGGATGCCTTTTATTTCATTCTCTTGGCTAATTGTACTGACTAGAACTTCTAGCACTATGTTGAATAGTAATAGTGATAGAGGACAACTTTGTCTTTCTCCAGTTCTAAGTGGAAAAGCTTTCAGTTTTACTCCATTCAGTAAAATATTAGCTGTAGGTTTGTCATAGATAGCTTCAATCAGTTTCAGAAATGTGCCACCTATGCCTATACTCTTCAGTGTTCTAATTAGAAAAGGATGCTGGATTTTATTGAATGCTTTTTCTGTATCTATTGAGAGGATCATATGGTCTTTGCTTTTCCTTCTGTTGATATGGTAAATAATGTTTATGGACTTGCATATGTTAAACCAGCCATGCATCCCTGGGATTAAACCTACTTGATCATGATGTATGACTTTTTTAATGATAAGCTGTAATCTATTGGCTAGGATTTTGTTGATAATTTTTGCATCTATATTCATTAGTGAAATTGGTCTGAAATGCTCCTTTTTAGTTGGGTCTTTTCCTGGTTTTGGTATCAGGGTGATGTTTGCTTCATAGAATGTGTTGGGAAAAGATTCCTTCCTCCTCAGTTTTTTGGAATAATTTCTGCAGTATGGGAATAAGCTCTTCTTTAAAGGTTTGGTAGAATTCTGGTGTGAAGCCGTTGGATCAGAGCATTTTTTTGTTGGGAGATTTTTTTATTGTTCCTTTGATCTCAGTGCTTGAAATTTGTCTGTTCAGGATATCTATTTTTTCCTGGCTAAGTCTAGAGAGAGGGTGTGATTCCAAATATTGATCCATTTCCTTTACATTGTCAAATTTCTGGGCATAGAGATTCTTGTAGTATTGAGAGATAATGTCTTCTATCTCTGTGGTATCTGTTGTTATTTCCCCAACTGAAAAGCTTCTGTACAGCTAAGGAGACAATAACCAAAGCAAATAGACAACCTACACATTGGGAAAGGATATTTGCATATTTTGAATCAGACAAAAGCTTGATAACTAATATCTATAGAGAATTCAAATTAATCCACAAGAAAAAAGCCAACAATCTCATATATCAATGAGCAAGAGATATGAATAGAATTTTCTCTAAAGAAGACAGATGAATGGCTAGCAAACATATGAAAAAATGCTCATTATTTCTAATTATTAGAGAAATACAATTCAAAACCATCCTGAGATATCATCTAACGCCAGCGAGAATGACCCACATTACAAAATCTCAAAATTGCAGATGCTGACATGGATGTGGAGAGAAAGGAACACTTTTATACTATTTGTGGGACTGCAAACTAATATAAACATTTTGGAAGGAAGTATGGCGAAACCTCAAAGAACACAAGCTAGACCTCCCATTTGATCCTGCAATCCCATTACTGGGCATCTACCCAGAAGGAAAATAATCCTTTTACTATAAGGACACTTGCACTAGACTGTTTATCACAGCTCAATTTAAAATTGCTAAAATGTGGAAATAGCCTAAATGCCCACCAACCCAGGAATGGATTAACAAGCTGTGGTATATGTATACCATGGAATACTACTCAGCCATTAAAAAGTTGGAGACTTTACATTCTTTGTATTACCCTGGATGGAAGTGGAACACATTATTCTTAGCAAAGCATCACAAGAATGGAGAAGCATGAATCCTATGTACTCAGTGTTTATAGGAGAACAATTAATGACCTAGTACACAGTTGGGGGGGTGAGGGAAGTGGAGAGCAGAGAGAAAGAGAGAGAAGGAGGGAGTGGTGGTGGAAAGAAAGAGCAAAGAGAGGGAAAGAAGGAGGGGGTGAGGGTCTCGGCATGTGACTCACCTTTGGGGGACAAGACACAATTATAAGAGAGGCTTTACCTGACAAATGAAACCAGTATAACCTGGTTTCTTGTACCCTCAATGAATCCCCAAGAATAAAAAAAAATAATAATAATAAAATAAACTTTAACTGTAAATAATAAAATCTTCTTTGGTGTCCTATGGGGGAAAAAATTAAAAAGAAAAATCAAACAAATTGTGGTATGTGTGTATCATGGAATACTATGCATCCATAAAAGGATACAGCTAAAAAAATAAACATTTTTTATGTTTACCTGGATGGAATTGGAACATATTCTTGTTAGTAAAGTTTCTCAAGAATGGAATAAAAGGTATCCACTGTACTCAATACTATTAAGAAACCAATATATAATCATTTACACATTCATATGAATGATAAAACACAAATAAGGAAAGTCCAGGAAAAAAAAAGAAAAGGCAAAGTATAGAAATAGACGCAGAGAGGACCCAGGTGTAAAACTGGTAAATACTTTAAAGTAGTTACTGTAAATATGTTAAGGATAAAAGAAAAAATGACCATAACAAGTAATCACATGGAAAATCTCAGTAAAAAATGAACGTTATGAAAAAAAACTGGAAGGTGGAATATCATAAATGAAAAATTAGTGGATAAAACTAAGAGAAAATTAAGGACAGCAGTTTAATACGTCAGGGAATTGGAAGCAGATTAATGTCCTTTATTCAATGTTCCCTGCATCAAACTTAAATAGATAAATGAAGCCTGAGTGATCTGAGGGAAAACACCAACTAGTCTGAAGCTGGCACGTTTGAAGTCATAGCATAGAGAAAAGAGTAATTTCACCAAAGAAAGATTTGAAAATGTAATTACTGAGAATGCTCAGAAACAATGAAAGTCAACAGCATATAGATGGAGGAAGCTCAGAAGCTCAGAAGGAACCACAGACATTCAGAGAGAGCCGCAAGTAGGCACGCCATTCTCACATGGCAGAAAGCCCAATAAAAAGGAAAAATCTTGGAGGCAGCCAGAAAAAAAATGATATCCTACATATAATAAAAAACAATAAAAATTATGCTGCCTCTTTATGAAAAATAAAGAGACCAATAATAAGCAAAAAGAAAAATTAAAAAAGGAGCTATCAATCCAGAATTCCATAATGAGGAAATATATTCTAAGATGAGGACAAAATAAAGACATTTTCAGATAAACAAAATCTAGAGAATTTTTCACCCCAGGAAAACTGTTCTATAAAAATGTTGGGCGGTGCCTGTGGCTCAACGAAGTAGGGTGCTGGACCCATGTGCCGGAGGTGGTGGGTTCCAACCAGCCCCGGCCAAAAAACTGCAAACAAACAAACAAATAAATAAATAAATAACGTTGAGGGGAGTTTTACGTGTGAAGGGAATGAAAATTAAAGGTAAACACAAATACCTAAAAAGGAACAAAGAGAAGAACTAGTACACTGGTAATTGTAAAATAAATTACTCTTTTGCCATTAGTTGTTAAGAAAGAAAATTTTTTAAAGCTGAAATATATTTAACATACTGTGAAGTATATGACACATGTAAACTTCATTATTGACATACTATTATATGTCAATAATTGTATTTTATGTGGAAAATATCAAATCTAAGTGAACTGTGATAAGTTAAAAATGTATTTTTGAATCAAACCTTAGCGGACATTGGCAAGTTAAAAATCTGTATTTTAATCCTTTGAAAAGTCATAAAAAATACAGGGAGGTATTTTTTAAAAAGTATGAAATTTAAAATATAACTCCAAAAACATTTGAAGTAAAAAAGAAAATGAAAAAAAGTATAGCAGAATAAAAAACATTTCATAAACAACATACCAAAAAACCAAACCCAGAAATGTTTAAAGAGGATAACACACTATAAACAAGTAGGTTTTATCTCAGCAATGAAAGTGTGATTTCTCATTGGAAAATCAATCACTTTAAGTGACCATATTAACAGAAAAAGAGAAAAACTCTGTAATGCTTTCAATGACCACAAAGAAAGGATGAGACAAATTTTAACATTAAGTCCTAATAAAATTTCTGAAGAAACTAGCAATAGAAAAGAACTTAGTAGACGGGAAATCTGTTGCTCTGTTGGTGGGTGATGTGGCATTGCTATTCTGTGTTGTATACTTTTTGGGAACCTGGACATTTTTGACATGCCTAATATTGTATTTGCTAAATGATGTTATCATTCTTATTAGTATCATCCTTGACCTTTTCCTTAGTGTCTTAGACTACTAGGGATGTGTACAACAGATGTTACTTGTTTATAAGTTATGTTTTACATTGACATGTTTATAGTTTTAGGGTGATTAAATCCTCAACATGTGATAGATTCCTTTCTTTCATAAATGAGGTAGCCACATGTGTGCTGAATTAGCTATATTAGCATTCTATTTCTGTATAGCAAATTACCATAAACTTAGCAGCTTAAATCAACACGTTTGTTATATCACCATTTGCATGGACAAGAGTTCAGCTATGGCTGAAGAGAGTCCTTGGAAGTCACATATAGGCTGCAATCATGATATTGGCTAGGTCATCTCCAAGCTCATTGAAGTGGCTGGCAGAATTCAGTTCTTTGTATGGTATCACAGGCCCTCAGCTTGTAAAAGCTACCCACGTTTCCTCCCTTTATAGGCATTTTATATCATAGTAATTTACTTCTGCAAGACCAGCAGAAGAGCCTGTCCCTCCAATATCTTACATAATAATGTAATGATAGGAGTGATATGCCATCAACTTTGTCATGTTCTGTCATAGATCTTGGATGCAAAATGATCATATGTATCAAACGTTGTAAATTTATTATTATTCTTTTATTTATCTCACAGATTTGATTGATATATCATACAATTTACATCATTTTTCTTTAGCTAAAAGCCTTTTCTTTATCTACACTTTAGGAAGTCATCACATGTCTCTTATGATGATTCAGAGTTATTCTTTTTTTCATTGGAACTATTTAAATGGTGTAATTTAAACATTAGATTATTTTGGTTACTCAAATCCTTTTGACATTAAATTCGTTTTCTCGATCTGTCTCCACAAATTGTTTGTGGGTGAGTTTCAATAAATTGCTCTCACAGGATAAGTTTTTTATTTGTCATGTTTTTTATTTGTCATATTTTTCATTTATTGTGGTATCAGAATTAATTTCATAGGAGAAGTAAACTATTCTCACTTTGGAATAAATATTTACAACAGTATGACAATTTTGTTTCCCCACAATTTATACATAGGTATAGTGCAAGCAATAGGAATTACTTGTATTGACTTATAATCATAAATAATGCCTGCTTCTATCGTGTGTTTTTGAATTTTGGGTTCATTGCAAAAATAATAATATTAATCACATACTTGTAGTACAATTACCTTCCACTATTCCTTTTCTTCTACAAATTTGTTTGGCATATTGATTCCCAAATGTCAAAGGTTCTCATGGACTTAATGAGAAACCTCTAAATTCATTTGTGTTCTTTCTTTAATAGAGCTTCCTAGTCAAGTGGTTCATCATCTTTTTATGTTTTTTCTACCTTTCTCATTGACAGGCTGAAACATAAACTTCATATACAGTCACTCACTGCAGAATGACATTTTAGTCAATGACAGACTGCATCTATGACAGTAGTCCCATAGAATTTAAGGAAGCTGAAAAATCCTATTGCCTAGTGATATCATAGCTGTTATAATAACAATAATAATAGTGCAATTATTATATTTTTGTATTGTGTTTTTCATAATTGCAGTGTATACATTTTTACAAATTGAATGTGTACATTTCATGTGTACAACATTTATGCAGTCTACAGTAGCATGCACAAATCTCTAAGCCTTCCCATTCACTCACCATTCACTCACCAACTCACCTAGAGTAGCTTCCATTCCTGCAAGCTCCATTTATGGTAAGTGCCCCATACAAGGGTATCATTTTTTACCTTTTATACTGTATTTTTATTGTACACTATTTATATTTATATATGTTTAGATACATAACTACTTACCATTATGATACCGCTGCCTATAGTATTCAGTACAGTAACATGCTGTTCAGTTTGTGATTGAGCCTTTGTGTGTGGTAGGTTATACCCTATTTGTTAGTGTAAGTACACTCTGGGATACTTGCACAGTGACAAAATTGCCTGATGACTCATCTCTAAGAATGACTCCCTATTAAATGATGGATAGCTGTATTGAAAAATTTTTTCCATTCTTATCATATTTTTATATTCCTCATTTCTTTTCACTGAGCAGACCATTAGAATAACACAGGAATCAATATAAATAGACACTGAGTCTTGATTTTCCTTTGAGGATTTCTCTATTACTTTATAGCCATACTTGGTTTATACTGTGTGACTTTGCTTTTCCCTCCATGATGAATGTCTTTATTTCTCTGGCCCTAAAGAAAGTAGCTTCCCCTTTTTTGCTTTCTGCTAAAAACAATGCTTTTCCATGTATGAACCAGACTATCTGCCTTGATTCTTTGTGAATTCTATTCAGGGTGAAGCCCTCAGAACCATCAAGGTTCAGCACACACATCTCAACAGTAGCAACCTCATGAGGTAAAGATGAGATACCTGAGGCTGGATTTGTCCCATTTATGCTATGAATCCTTTTGATTTTACATGTTCTGCTGTGCCATTATTATTTTACTTATTATGGCACCAGTTTGGCCCACTTTATAGTCAGCACTTGAACTCTATGGTTAACTGAAGTAGAACCACTTAAGAGCTCAGTGGCTATTCAATCATTATAAAGGCTCATGTCAATCTTTCTAACAGAGAATATCAAGGTATCAAGTTAGCTATCTTCTGGGTACAAAACCCTGGCCCTAATGATCTTTATCTGTGCTATAAGACCAGAATTCATACTTATTTCAGGTTACTTCCTTTAATTTATATTCAGAATTCTATGGTGTTGTATAACAGGAAGTTGTATTATCGACTTGACCTTCTATAATGTTCTTTTATTCTTTTCTGTTCATTCTATTCTGTCCAAGAAAAGCTGGAAACTTTCTTGTTGTCCTGTATAAGGATTTCCAAGTGAGGAATTCTTTTATCAACAGTAGGCAAATGGGGTAATTTCTGGCTACCTTTTTATCTTTTGAACTATTTCCATTATTTTCTGCTTAGAGAATAATGGCATGTTTGCCCCTTCATATTATCAAATTAGTCTTAAGAAATATATTAAGGTTTCTGTGGATTGCACTTTCCTTATGATCATGAAGCCATACATATATTATGCCAGGTCCTTTATTAATTATATATTGTTACTTGCCTTTTAATATAAATTTTGGCCAATCTAGCAAGACATTGGATGCTACTTTCTGTTAAAGAACCTTCCAACTCTTCTCTCCTATGTCCATGAAAAATTTCCCAGTGACTAAATTTGCCTATGGTTACAATTGCGTGAGATAATTTATCTATTGTTTCTATACATTTGGAGGTTTGTTTAAAATAATTAATGTGCTTTAAAAAAAAGATGGTCACTATGGTAGAGTTGCAATTGCCCCCTGTATGATTACAACCTAAACACTGTTCTATTCTTATGGCCTCAGTGGTTTCCTACTTGAAATCCTGATTATATTTGTGTTTCCTTATTACTGAGTTATATTCTTCTCCTTCTACTCATTAGCATTGCAATTATTGTCATCATGTTGCCATGGATATAGTAAATTAGCTGAGTATGATCTTTTTGTTTCATTCTCTTTTTTTCTAATCATCTTATTTCTTTGTTACTTTATCTAAATGTTTATATTTCAGAATGATTCATAATTCTGAAATATTTGGTGATAATAGGCCATCTAATTTGTCTTAATCTATTAGATGTTTTAACATGAACTTTGGACTTCATTTTTTCTGGATCAATATATACAATTCATTATATTTTTTTTTTCAAAATTGCATTATCTTGACCATTCTTTATCATCACTATTAAAACATTCTTTAAATCCTCAATTGTATGTCCAGGAGTCAGCATACTTTTTTCTAAAATCCAAATGATAAATGTTGAAAGCCTTGGGCCAAAGGAAAAAACAAGCAAATGTTCTTGCCAAAGGACCATATTAGGCTTTTAAAATTTTATATTTTAGGTTAAAAAATTGATAGTTCATGGGACATACAAAAATATAGAGAGTATCATATTTGGTCCATATTTGGTATCATATTTGCTTGAGCTCAGGAGGTGGAGACCAGCCTGAGCCAAAGTGAGACTCTATCTTTAGTAAAAATAGAAAAATTTGTCCAACATTGTGGGAGGCAAGTCTAGTCCCAGTTACTTGGGAGGTTGAAGCAGGAAGATCACTTGAGCCTAGGAGTTTGAGGTTGCTGTGAGCTACGATAACTCCACTGCACTATACTTGGGTGACAGAATGAGACTCTGCTCAATAAAGAAAAAATATTTTCATAGTTCTCTTTGTAGAGCTCTTTCATGTCCTTTGGTAGGTATACTCCCAAATATTTCATCTTCTTTGGCACTACTCTGAAAGGAATAGAGTCCTTGACTGTTTTTTCAGCTTGAGTGTTGTTGGTATATATAAAAGTTCGTAATTTTTGATTATTGATTTTGTATCCTGAGATGCTGCTGCATTCCTTGATCACTTCCAAGAGTTGTGAAGTTGAGTCCCTGGGATTTTCCAGGCATAGGATCATATCATCAATGAAGTGTGAGAGTTTGATCTCTGACCCTATTTGGATACCCTTGATAGCCTTCTCTTGCCTTATTGTGATGGCTGTGACTTCCATTACTATGCTGAATAGCAGTGGAGAGCATGGGCATCCTCGCCATTCTTTGTCTATTTACTCTTTTTGATATTTCTTTTGGTGTACAGAAGCTTTTTAATTTAATTAAATCCCATTTGTCTATTTTTCTTTTTATTGCATTTTTTATTTTGGAGTTTTAGTTATAAATTCCTTACTTATGCCAAAATTTAGGAGAGTTTTTCCTAGGCTTTCTTCTAGGGTTTTTATGGTTTCAAATCTTCCATTTAAATATTTAATCCATGCTGAGTTAATTTTTTGTATGTAATAAAAGATATAGATCCAATCTTCTGAACATGGTTATTGAATTTTCCCAGCACTGTTTATTGAGTAGTGTGTCCTTTTCCAGTGTATACGTTTGTCTGCTTCATTGAAGATCAGTTGGTTATAGATACTATGGTTTTATATCTGGGTTCTCTATTATGTTCCCTTGATTTAGGTGTCAACTTTTATGCCAGTGTCATTTTTTTTTTCTTTTGAGACAGAGTCTTAAGCTGTCACCCTTGGTAGAGTGCCATGGGATCAGAGCTCACAGCAACCTCCAACTCTTGGGCTCAAGTAATCCTTTTGCCTCAGTGTTTTTCTCTATTTTTAGTAGAGATGGGGGTTCTTGCTTTAAAAATTATTTTTTAGTAAATCATAACTGTGTGCATTAATACATTTATGGGTACAGTGTGATAATTTGATATACAGTGTAGAAAGCTTATATCAAACTTGTTAACATAACCATCACCTCACTTACTTATTTGTTGTGGTAAGACATTTATACTCTACTATTAATAGTTTTAAAATGTATCATTGCATTATGCACAATAGACGAGGTCCCACTAAATACTCTTCCTCCTCCCAGTCTTCCTCTCCCTTCCCCTCTCCCTCCTTTTCCCTCTTTCTTTCTGGACAATAGTTTTATCATTCATATGAAAGTATAGGTGACTATATATTGGTTTCATACTAGTATTGAGTACATTGGATACTTTTTCTTCCATTCTTGAGATACTTTACTAAGAAGAATATATGCCAGCTCTATCCAGTTAAAAATAAAAGATGTGAAGTCTCCATCTTTTTTTATGGATGCTTAGTATTCCATGGTATATATATATATCACAATTGTTAATCCATTCATTGGTTGGTGGGCACTTGGGCTGTTTCCATGACTTGGCAATTATGAATTGTGATCTCACTTTTTGTTCAGACAGCTCTCAATCTCGTGAACTCAAGCAATCCACCTGCCTTGGCCTCCTATAGTGCTAGGATTATAGGTGTGAGCCACCATGCCTGGCCAATATCACATTCTTTTGGCTGCAATAGACTTTTAGTATAATTTAAACTTGGGTGATATGATGACTTAAGATTTGTTCTTTTCGCTTAGGATTGCTTTGGCTATTCCAGCTCATTTTAAGCTTTTTCTAATTCTGTGAACTGATGTTGGTATTTTGGTAGGAATTTCATTGAATCTGTAGATTACTTTGGGAAGAATGGTAATTTTCACAATAGTGATTCTTCCATTCATGGGCATGAGATGTTTTTCCATTTCTTTGTATTGTCTGTAATTTCTTTGATCAATGTTTTGTAGTCCTACTTTTAGAGATCTTTCACATCGTTGGTCATATGTATTCCTAGAAATTTTATGTTATTTGAAGCTGTTGTAAATAGGATGGAATTCTTGATTTGGTACTCATATGGTTTGTTGTTGATGGATAGAAGTGCCATTGATGGGCAGTGCCTGTGGTTCAAAGGACTAGGGCAGTGGCCCCATATGCTGGAAGTGGCAGGTTAAAACCCAGCCCTGACCAAAAACCACACACACAAAAAAAGTGCCATTTATTAAAAAAAAACATTTATTTTTAAATATGGGTATATAATAGTTGTATACATTTATGGGGTATGTTTGATGTTTTGATATAGGCATACAATGTGAATTAATCAAATCAGGGTAATTGGGATATCCATTATCTGAGGCATTTAACATTTATTTGTGTTAGGAACATCCTAATTCTACTCTTTTAGTTATTTTAAAGTATACCCTAACTTCTTTATAGTCATTTTGTGTGCTATCAAATATTGTTCATTCTATGTAATTATCTAACTATATTTTTGTGCCCATTAACAACCTCCTCCCCACTAACCTTTCCAGCCTCTGGTAGTTTTCTTTTCTTTTCTTTGCTTTTTTTTTTTTTTTTAAGGGAGAACCTGTACATTTATTTAACTTTCAGTAAAGTCAAAGAGAAATGTATTGGAAATTTCTTGATAGTCCACAGCTCACTCAGATGGGGCCTGGGCTGGGTGAGGGAGGCTGAGGGAGGCTGAGGCAAGCCTGGGGCCTGAGGAAGGAGCTGGGCTCTAGCCCACTCACTGTCATACCCTATGTCTCCTCCTCCTCCTCCTCCTCTTCTTCTTCTTCTCCTCCTCCTCTTCTTCTTCTTCTCCTCCTCCTCCTCCTCCTCCTCCTCCTCCTCCTCCTCCTTCTTCTTCTTCTTCTTTCTTCTTCTTCGACAGAGCCTCATTCTGTTGCCCTTGGTAGAGTGTTGTGGCATCATTGTAGCTCACAGCAACCTCAAACTCTTGGGCTCAAGCAATCCTCATGCCTCAGCTTCCCAAGAAGGTGGGACTAGAGGTGCCATCACAATGCCTGGCTAATTTTTCTATTTTGCTCAGGCTGGTCTTGAACTCCTGAACTTAAGCAATCTGCCCGCCTTGGCCTCCCAGTGCGGTCTCTACTTTTCTTGCTCTGGTACTCTGACAATGAAGGATGAAGCCAGAATTTCACCTGAACCCTCAGCTTCTATTCCTTCCTGCAGGATACCCCTGTTCATGGGACTTAGCCCACAGTGCTGTGTCACATTTCCCGAAGTCTTGAATCGGGTTGAAGGAACATATCCTGGGGGCAGAGGAAGATATTGATTTAAAATGCTTATTAAAGTTTGGCATTGACAGGGAGGTAGCACTCAAATCACTCTACAACAATCTGGTTGGCTCAGAGATATCATCATGTCTGATAAATTCACAAAGGTAGAGAAAGAAAAATCTGGAAAACCAAGGGGCAAATCTCTCCTTTTTCAGGCAATTCTATCAAGTCTATGCAGGCTAAGAGGAGGAAACAAAAGTTTCTCTGAGCCGCAGGGTCTTGGGGACCCTTATTTTCTGCAGAAGTTTTAGCAAACCAGGCTGAGGTGGCAAGCAGAAGAGAAAGGTATCCCTTCACCAATCTACCTCAGACAGTTCTGGGGAGATAGGCAAGTACCACTTGGGTACTAGTCTTGAATAACTGGAAGGATCCTTCTTCCCAAGGCCATGGAATATTCTGGTACAATAGAACAGGTCTGCCTCAGCCCTTGAGAGACAGGCCTAGCTTAGGCTTCTTACCCTATAGCCATATCTTTGCCCTGACTCTTGGGCAAGCCTCCATCACAACTGGGGTCTTGTGGGCAGAGTCTGGACTTGCAGCCAAGTCCTTGAACTTGGAGCAGAAGGTGGGATTTTAAATTGCCTTATCCACAGTGGGTACCTTTTCCTAGCTGGGCCCTGTGCCCACAGCCAGGGGTCAGTTTGTAGGTGGGAGTAGAGAAGGCTCACTGGTCTTTGCTTTTTTTCTTCCTTTTCTTCTCTTTGGTTCCAAGTGGTCTCCACTGAGCTTGCTTGGCTCCTTTTCCTGCTTCTGGATTGTGGCCTCAGTGGTGGTGCTGATGGAGGTGGCTATAGTGGAATCAACACTGGTCACCTGCTTGGGTTTCTTTTTCAACTTCCTTTTCTTCCTTGCTTCTTTCTCTACTCTGACAGGGTTATAGATGGCTGACTCCTGCAGGATGTCAGATACTGACACGGCTGCTTCCTGGCACTGTTGCCACTCCTCATTACTGTCCTTGCTGCAGGAGCTGGAGGGCTGTCGCTTTCTGTGGGGCTTGGGAGAAGCTTCCTTCTCAGGGCTTCCAGTGACAGATGTGAAGAAAAGGCGGAAACCATCATCCTCCAAGGTAACTTTCTGTACCTTAGTTTTTGTTGGCTCCTTCACTACTTCTGAGATGGTAATGACGCTGTCCAGCAGGGCTACCAGTTTCTTGGCCACGTGGGCTCGGAATTTGGGGGTGGTCTGAAGCTCGTTGCCATCTTGTTCATGCTCATCTACCTTATGACTGAGGCTTGGTTGGAAGGTTTGTAACTGGTTATTTGTAGCACCGTCTCTTGGTTTCTCTGCCCCCCCTTGGGCGCTGCTCCAAGCCCCAGGCCTGCGTCGCTGTGCCAGCTCCCCTGCGTCACTACTGTTGCTGCTGCTGCTTTCCGAATGGCTCATGACGCCATTCAGTGCTGCCATCTTGAACCACCGCCCCTCTGTAGTTTTCATTCTATTCTTTGTCTCTATGAGATCAATTGTTTTTAATATTTAGCTCCCCACATGAATGAGAACCTACAAGAATTGTATTTCTGTGCTTGGCTTATTTCACTTGGCATAATGTTCTCTGGTTCCATCCATGTTGTTACAAATGTTCCATCCATGTTTTTATGAAATGCCATTTTCTTCTTTAGATTTATTTTACAACCAAGACTTTGCTGAATTACTTTACCAAACCTAGGAGTATTTTGGAGGAGTCTTTAGGGTTTTCTAGGGATAAGATTGTATCCCATCCTTTCCTGGATCAGGTATCAGAGCAATATGGTCTTTGCAGAATGAGTAGGAAGGATTCCCTTCTTGATCTTTTGAAATAGTTTCAGTAGGATTGATACCAGTTCTTCTTTGTATGTTTGGTAGAATTTGACTGTGAATCTGTCTGGTCCTGAACTTTTTCTTTCTTTTTTTTTTTTTAAAGATTAACATTCGTATATTTTAAATTATACCCAGATTTATATTATTCCATTTGTCTTTGAGGTAATTCATTTTATTTATTTATAACCATTGATTTATAAGTACATAAAGACTTCACACTCTTGGAAATGATATTTCCTAGTTTAAACTTTTAT
>CAUYPK010097512.1:0-11354 GCA_963574355.1 Loris lydekkerianus | reverse complement strand
TGGAGTGATGGGATGATAATCTCAGTGGGATTTCTGGCATCTTTTGTTTTCAGTAATCTTCTGCAAATCAGGTTTGTATTCAGTTGTAGCCACTCGGAGACCGGATGACGCAGCCTGGGGGCGGGACTACGTGCTCAGAGATCTCTCCTCAGAGGTACCTCCTCAGACGCAGCATAACAAAATCCAAACTTGGCAAAGAGCCACAGTATACAAAATAATGATAAGAGGCAAAGAGCCGCATTCATTTTGGCCGGGAGCCGCATGCGGTACTACTACCCCTGCAGTAGAGGTATACATGTATTTGCTGTTGTATGTCAGTGATAGAAAAAGTATGTATTGGACTACATCAAGTATGTATTGGACTACATCAAGTTTTTCATTTTTTTTTTTTTTTTTTTTTTACTTTTCAAGTTTTACTTTATTTTGAAAGGGAAAATAATAATTGTATACAATTATAGAGTACAATATGATGTTTTGATACATGTATACATTGTACAATAATCATTCTACAATGATCATTGTAGAATAAATCTAATCACCATAGCCATCATCTCAAATATTTATCATTTCTTTGTGGAGAGAATATTTAAAATTATCTTTTAGTTATTTTGAAATATGTATTTCATTATTATAAATAAAAGGTAGCTCTTGCACCCTGATGATTGCACTGAAAACAGGAGTGGCTATTTTGATAAACACTACAAAGACTTTCCAAAAAACTAAAAAGAGAATTATCATATAATCCAGAAATTCTATTACTGTATATAAATATAGACTCAAAGAAATTGAAATTAACATTCAAATAAGATATCTGCTTTCTCACATTCATTGCAGCATTATATACAGTAGTCAAGATATAGAAATGTTATATACAGTAGTCAAGATATAGAAATGTCCTCAATGTTCAACACATGAAAAGATTTCAAAAATGTGATATATATACACATATTTGTAGTCACCATAATGTGCAATACCAGAGCTTTTCCTTCCAATCTAACTGTAACTACTCATTCATGAATCACTGTCTCCCCTTTCTCTATCAACTCCCTCCCCTCCAGTACCTGACAACCACCAGTCTACTCTCAGTTTGACATTTTTAGATTCTGTCTATAAGCAAGACCACATGGTATTTGTTTCTCTATTACTGGCTTATTTCACTTAACATTATTTCCACTAGAGTCATCGATGTTTTTGCAAATGACATAATTTCTTCTTTTTTTAATGCTGAATAATGTACCTTGTGTATATATGCTACACTTCCAAAATCCATTCATATGTTAATGGACACTTAGGACACCTCCATATCTTGACCATTGTAAAAAGGCTGCAATGAACTTGAGATGGCAGACATCTTGTCTGCATGGTGATTTCAATTTCTTTGGGTCTATGTGCATACCTAATAGTAGGATTTATGGATTATATGATAATCGTACTCCTAGCTTTTTTCGAGAATCTCTATAGTGTTTATCAAAATGGATGGCTATACCTATTTACAATACTATCATCAGGGTACAAGAATTTCCCTTTCTTCATATCCTCACTAACACTATCGTCCATCTTCTTGGAAACAGCCAGTCTAAGAGGTATGAGGGGTATTTCTGTGATTTTAATTTGCATTTCTCTGATAATTTGAGATATTGAATATTTTGACATTTATATGTCAGCTGTTTATATGTCTTCTTTTGAGAAATGTCTATTAAAGTCCTTTGGTTATTTTTTATTTATTTTTATTAAGTATTTTGTACATAGATCACAAATACGTTTATGCCCATTTCAGTGTGCTGATTATTTGTACAAGTTAGAGTGTTTACATCATACTAATCAGCATAACTTTCATCTCATTTACCCAATTATAGCATTAGGACATTTGTGTTCTACATATGATAGAACCAACTTGTACTTGCAATGTGCTCCATTGTTATGGTCCCCCTACAACTCCTTCTACCCCCTCTTCATCCCTCACCCTCCCCTTCCTTCCTTCATCATAGACTAAAGTTGTGTTACATTTTTCATATGCTAGTGTGAGTTATTATAAATTGCTTTCACAGTAGTACTGAGTACAATGAATACTTTTTTTTCCCATTCCTGAGATACTTCACTAAGAAGAATATTTTCCAGCTCCATCCATGTAAACATAAAAGTAAAGTCTCCATTTATTTTACTTCTGCATAGTATTCCATGGTATACATATACCACTTATAATTCTTAAAATTAAATGTATGTAGTGAATATGTAGCTGTGTATCTGGGAAATGTGTTTTTTAATAGTTCTGTCTCCTGTCATTGCTTCCCTAAATGTAAACTATTTCTAACATCTTTCAAAAGCAAAGTTGTAGGAGCTTATGTGTTTGAAAGTTCTCTTTAATGGATTGCTCGTTTTGCTTATTCTTGATTTGGGGCACAAGCATCTTGACATTTACTTTGCTATTTTCCTGCTTTCAAGGATGCTGACGAAAAATTGTCTTGGCTGCGATTAGCTTGAAATGTTCCTCTGAACTTCCACAAGGCCATTGCAACCATTTCTGGAAGAGCTCCCTTCATCATTAACCTGTCGCTGTGTCTTTCATAAGTACACAAAGCCAGAGACCCACTCGTGCATAGCCTGGCGTGCATGTGTACACAGTTGTCCCTCACCTTACAAATGGGCTGTGCTCCTAAATTCCTGATTGTGACCAGGGTCTTGAAAACTGAAATTAGAAATATAGTTCCTTACATAGCACCTATATTCTACTTAATCAAGAGGTAGCTGAAATACCATATTAAAAAAAATTAAAAAGCAGGATGATATTAGAGTGCAATCACTGATTTTCTTGGAATGATAATGATTTACCTTTAATTCCTCTCTCCTGGTGGTGCGTCCAGATATTCATATTCTGAGCGTCCTATTTCTCTGTAGCAGCTGGCATTAGACATGGGCTCATGTTTGCTTCTTTCTCAACTCTCCGTACTCTTCAAAAATACAAAATGCAGTGTGTGCCAAAGCCACCCTAAATGTCCTACCATTGGTAAAATTCCCCTACACTCCCGTGTCCCCAGAGTTTGTAGTGCAGCAATGTGTGTGTGCACATACAAATGGGGAGGAAGGGAAACTTTGACCAACTTTTGTTATGCAACTGCTCTCTCTTTCAGTGTATAAAGAGACTAACCACGAGATCTTATGCAGATAGTCTATCCCAGGAATAAATGTGAGGTCATGTTGATATATTTTTCACTCACATCAGAGTTGCCCATTAATAGAAAACCTTTGCCAGTTATATTTTTGATGACATAATTTTGCAATCTCACAGTTTTCTATTTGCACATTAAAAGATTAAAATCAAAGATCCTTCTGTGTCTGTGCAGTTTAGTGCAATTATTGCAAATAGAAAAGCTGGCAATCCTCCGTGTTTGCCCACTTTTAAGACCACATAGCCTGGCATACGGGTAAGTGAAGGAAGATGATGACAGAGACCCAAGAGTGGCTTCAAGAACTCACACCCTCCACCATTGCAATCATTTGAGACAAGGCTGGGAATCTTGCTGAGACTTGCTTTAATAAGCTAGGAAGAATACATCTTCACAAGATACAAATTTCATCCCTAAAATGGTTAGAAATCTAGAAAGTGTTGCAAATGTCAAATATTAAGAAGTGGGAGAATCTTCCCTGGAAGACCATAAAGCTTACAACAGCTTCCCCAGACTCGGAGACAAAGTGACGCGGCCCAAGTCTTTGCTACTGGAAAATATTTGTCATTTAGAGTGCCTAGATTTATTTTGGAAACTAGTGCAATTTAGGTATTGTATTTACTCTTTTTTAACAAAACTGCATATTTAATTCCACCCCCCAACTCCCAGTCATCAGTGGGATATTGCAACCCCCTCAACCGGCAAGCAGTTAGCAAATGTTTAATGAGGAAAAGCTCTACACATGGAAAGTCAAAAATGAAATACATCCCTGCAGTGATTCTGAGGAAGGAAAACTTGTTGTAGCACTCAATTTTCAAATATTTCTGCTTTGCTTAAGAGTGACGTGGGACAGAAGGAGGCTTTGGAAACAAGTGCACCAGCAGAATCTGAAGTACAAACACCAGAATATTATGTAAATGTTATTTTGCAATATTGTATAGGACTTCATTGTAAATTATCTTATCACGTTTTGCCCTCATTTATTCTTATTTTACCCTAATATTACTAATCCTGTGAAGTTTACTATTGTGTAGGAAAGAAACTGGAGCTCAGACATGCTAATTATTTTGTTTCAGATTATCCAAGGAGTAAAAGGCAACTTTTCCTCCTCAAACATCATGCCACTTTTAAAAATCCTAAGTCCAGTGCTCTTTCTACAATATCATAGCTACATGGTGTTTTTAATTCTGAGGCCATTCTATTATGGAAAAGTGAGATGCGGAGAGTAAAGGGAAAAATTTATTAAAAGCATATTGTATGACAAAATTTAAAAAGGCAATTTGATACAGAAGGGGTAGTCTTTCCCTGGACATCTCATATCCAAAGAAAGGGAAGAATTTAAACAGAGAATATACCTTTTTCACAAAAATTACCTCAAAATGGATCTTAAATCTAAATGAAAAACACAAAACTTTGTAACTCCTAGAGGATAATAGAAGAAAATCTAGGTGACCTTGGGTCTGACAATGACTTTTAAAATGTAACACACAAAGCACAGTGCAAGAAAAAAAACATTGATGAGCTAAGTTTCATGAAAATTAAACATATCTGCTCCGCAAAAGACACTGTTACGGTAACGAAAAGGCAGAAAAGCTTTTGCAAACACTTATCTAATAAAGAACGAGCATTCAAAAAGTAAAAGCAACTCTCAAAACTCAAGGATAAAAACCTCAACTCGATTTTAAAAATAGGCAAAAATTTTGAACAACTATATCCCCAAAAGTATACAAACAGATGGAAAATAACCACAGGAAAACATGCTCAACATAGTATGTCTTTGAATTCCAAATTTAAACAAGATACAAGCACACACCGATTAAAACAGCTAAAATCGGGCGGCACCTGTGGCTCAAAAGAGCAGAGCGCCGGCCCCATGTGCTGGAGGTGGCAGGTTCAAACCCAGCCCTGGCCAAAACCTGCAATCAATCAATCAATCAATCAGCTAAAATTCAAGACCCTGACAATGATACACGCTGGCGAGGATGTGGAGCAACAGAAACTCTGATCCGTTGTTGGTAGGGATGAAAGAGGGCACAGCCGCTTTAGAAGACACTCGGCAGTTTCCTATAAAGCTAAACACAGGCCCAGCATATATATGATCCAGGAAGTGTGCTCTGTAGTATTTACCCAGTTGAATTGAAATGTATGTCCACACAAAATCCCGCAAACAGATGTAGACAGCAACTTTCTTCACAACCACCAGAACTTGAAAGCAACAAAAATGTTCTCCAGCAGATGCATGGATAAACAAACTAGTACTGCTATCCATGGCACAATGAAATATTATTCAGTGATAGAAAGAAATGAGCATGCAAGCAACTTAATGCATATTGGCGAGTAAAAGAAGGCAATCTGAAAAGGCTGCGTGCAGTACTCTTCCAATTTTACGACATTCTGGAAAAGGCAAAACTGTGAAGACAGTAAAAAGATCAGTGGTTGCTAGAGACTCAGTGCAGAGGGAGGTTGATGACTGGGTGGGACGTGAAGATAATCTTAGGGAAGCCAAACCATTCTGTATGAGACTATGACGGTGGATACACAACATTGTACAGTTGTCAAAGCCCATAGAATGTAGAACTTAGAGCTTTAATATAAGCTGTGGACTTTAGTTAATAATAATGTCCAAGATTCATCAAGATTGCTTGTTTTAGCAAATGTTGCTCACTACTGCAAGGTGTTAATAACAGGCGTCACTGTGTCTGGGGGAGAGGGACTGGGACAGTGGGGGCGAGGGGGCGGCAATAGGGGAACTCTGTGTACTTTCTGCTCTATTTTTCTCTAAACCTAAAATTGTCTAAGAAACAAGATCTACCCATTATTTTTTCTTTAAAGAAAAGTATATTATAGTGGAGAATGTGTGGTTCACCAGGACAGCCTCCTTTCTCAGAATAGTTAAATTATAAGAAGTAAAAAGGAATTCAACAACAAAACACGAATATCAGGAGATGTCTTCTCCTGACACACTTAGTCCCCAAGAATGGCTGTGCCTCTTGGAATCACAGTATAGGAAGGAGTGAGATGGAACATATGGAATTTTTTTTTTTTTTTTAAGTTTTTGGACAGGGCAAGATTTGAACCCGCCACCTCTGGTATATGGGGCTGGCACCCTACACCTTTGACCCACAGGTGCCGCCCAGAAGATTCTGAATTTTTAGGAAAATTTGTAATTCTCTACTGAGGGAGGATAAGTCAAGGTTTGCATCGCTGGAGCTGACAGCAGTGGTGTTTTTGTGTTGCTTTGTAATTTCCTACATACTTTCACGGACATGGTTCCTGGCCACAGGCACCGTTTCACCCGCTCCCTGATACCAGCCAGACCCAGTCCTCGGGGAGCACACTGCTGCTTTTTTTTTTTTTTTTTTTTTTTTTTCATTCAGACATTTTTTAAAATCAATTGTTAATTAAAACCATAGCTGTACACATTTATGGGGTACAATGTGATGATTTGATATACTATGTGAAATGCTTAAATCAAACTAACATAACCTCACTTATTTTTTGTTCTAAGACATTTAAAATCTCCTCTCAGTTATTTTGAAATGTACCCTTGCCTCGTGCACACCAGGCGAGATCCCACCAAATGCCCCCTCCTCCGTCAGTCGGACCCCCCTTACTCCCTTTTCCCTTCCCTTGTTAGACGGTACCTGTGTTTTATCACTCACATGAGTGGGTGAGTGTTTACATCGGTTTCATAATAGTACTGAGTACATTGAATACCATTGTGATAAATGTACCCCATGCAATACTATTCAGCCATAAACAGATGGAGCCATAAACATCTTTATATTCCAATGAAGTTAGAACACATTCTTCTTAGTAAAGGATCTCAGGAAGGGCTTTTCTATTTACCCCATCAGAGTCCTTCATTGTGTCCCAGTGTCTCACGGTGCCCCTTCCCTCTCCCTTACTCAGGACTAGAAGAAGTCCCCATGAAGACAGAAGTTACGAGCCTGACTCAAGTCCATGGAGTCATAGTTTTGGAGGTGGGAATGGTTTTAGAAATTATCAGCAGATTTTCATACTCTTATGTGGCGACCCTGGGTACCTCGCCCAGCTGCCTGGAGAAACGGGACAGAGGGGAGGTTCTTTCTACTACTCAACTTTGCTTTGCCCCTGAGCCCCAGGAGAATTCTAAAAACAGCCTGAAATAAGATTCTCACAGCTGCTGACTCCCGGAGTCAAGCCGTTCCTCCCGCACATTCTTTCTCCACTCGGCCCCTGGCACCTCACTCCTGACACCAGCCTGTCGGATCATGTTCTTGTCAACCGAGAACCTTTTCTTAGCCCTGTCATCTTCTCTGAGACGTCCACTCTCTTCTGTCTCCCGTGCACCCTGTCCTGAGCACCACATAAGTCTTCCTAAAAACACCAATTGCTGCGTGGCTTTGTGTGTATGAGAAATGAAGCCCTCGCAGCAGAGCATGGAGGGGCTCCTCAATTCGACCCTACCTACCTTTTCATAGCAGGAACCCACTAACTCTTCAACTATTCTGCTTCCTCTGCCCCACCCTGCAGCACACCCCCCAACAACCGCTGCCTCCTCTCTTCACTCTGTCCTCCTGGAAATGCCCCCAGGTGTAATGAGAAAACCCAGATAATTGTCTCTTTCCCTGTGAACTTTTTCCTCACTGCCACGAGATAATTCTGTCTTCACTAAATTCCAAAGTACTTCTTGTCTGTAGCCGCCATTGGGTACTTGTATTACTTGGCACTTGTATTTGATTTGTGATTTATATATTTTACCTCTTGAATTAGAGATTAAGATCCTTAAAAATGGGAATCCCATATGGCCAGTTCCCGGTGGTGTCGTGCAGAACGATGTTCAATGAGGGTTTATTGGTAAGAACCGGAGTCAGCTTCAGATGGATAGGATTCAAAATCTTTGAATAGTTGGTGCCAAATTATGGGGAAAGTTATTTTGCATATTCCCAAAATAGTAATTTTTAATATATTATTATATATTAATTATTATTAGTGGCACTTTCTTTGAGACAGTGTCCTTGGGGACATGATCCAAATACTAAATGTAGCATGTGGCTTTATAATAAACTTCTGTTAACAACTTTCTTAAAAAAACAAATTGCTTTTGACTTCTCTTTGTATATTTGATATAAACTCTCATGACCCCAGCAGGTTGTAGTGTGAGATTCTATGAGAATAACAACTCCCGAGATTGGTTAATATAAGAGCATTGCACCCTGGCTCAGCTCCAGTAGCATAGTGGTTATGGTGCCAGCAACATGCACCGAGGCAGGTTCGAACCCGGCCCAGGCCATCTAAACAACAATGAAAACTGCAACGAAGAAAAATAAAGTCAAGTGTTGTGGCGGGCACCTGTACTTCCAACTACTCAGGAGGCTGAGGCAAAATAATGACTTAAGCCCAAGAATTTGAGGTTGCTGTGAGCTGTGACCCCATGGCACTCTACCAGGGGCAACAAAATGGGACTCTGTCTCAACAAAGAAAGAAAAGAAAAGAAAAGAAAAGAAAAGAAAAGAAAAGAAAAGAAAAGAAAAGAAAAGAAAAAAAAAGAAAAGAAAAGAAAAGAAAAAAATTGCATCCTGTTCACAAAATGTTTATTTTGTACAATGCAAATATCAATTTTATCTTTTCTTAATATAATTGTAGTTATAAATAATCTATCACTTTTCATTTTCTTAAATTATATATCACATTCAATTCTTTTCTTTGAACCTCTTTCCTTCAAGCAAGGATTGAGAGTAATATTCAAATCCTATTGTAATTTTGAAATGTTTATATCAAAAATTTTTAGAAATGAGAATTTTCTACTAAGGAAAAACCCCAAATGAAGAAAAATTATAGTAATTCTGAGATAACAGTCAGATACATCCAAATAAACCTCTGTAATCTATTTACATTGTTTGACATGTATAAAAATTAACAAAGGTAAGGAAAAGAATGGGAAACACAGAAATCGTATTACTAACAGGAAAAAAATCACTTACTTAGTCATTGCTAACTCAGGGACAGGAAAATATTTACTTTTCCATTCGAAATATATGATAAAGTAAATCAAAACCATAGATATTGGGGAAAGGGTAATAAAAAGTTTACTAGATGCATAACTTGAACCATAAAGGGCTTTCCGCATCGAGTGGGAGTGCCAAGACAGGCCAGTGGGAAAAGTTTACTATATCATAACATATACGCTGTAGAGATCTATTCTTTTTAATTTTTTTTTAATTTCAGGTTAGTGTGAGGGTACAAACAGGTGACAATATTGGAATTTATTGGCTAGAGTCCCTCTTGTAGTTGTGTCCTGCGCCCTAAAGGTGTGCCGTATACTCCTGTTCTTAATGTCTGATTTGTATTAATTTCTTATATTTTCTTAAATTAGAAGTAAGGGAAATAGAATAATTTACTAAATATATTTTAGAAACATAATTGACCTACTCTAAGACGTAGCAATGCTGGATTTGATAATGTGGTTAGCAGCTATGACATCTACTGTCACTGTGTTTTCCCAATTTCCTTGTCATTCTGTTCCCACATTTCCACCACTAGCACGGATCTCATCAGAGCAGGATTTTTTTTTTTTTTTTTTTAACTTGAAGGGACTTATCATGTCTCTGATGTTTAAAAGAATACGTGGAACACACAAAGTACCTTAAAAATGTCTACTGTAGTAAATTAATATGTTTTGAAGTCCTATAATACAAAACTGTCATGTTACAATATGTAAAATTTAGATTTTAAATCTGAATTTCAGTTTAAAATCATGAAGGAAAATCACCAAATACCAGATGTGGAAAGGCCTTCTAGGCATAAAAGGGTCTCGTTTTATATCTCACTTCATAAATGTCAAAATTAAGACAAGAAGAGATGGACGTGTAAGATCATAGACCATTGGTACAAAAAGACACCTGGCCACTCACACAGTCCCCATGCCCAGGGTCATGGTGTCACTCAGTCCGTGTGTTAATACCCTCGGTGACAGGGCTCTCATCACCACCTGAGGGCATCACTAGTCTGCTAGGAGCACTATTGGTTAGAATCCTCTCAGTTGTTCTGTCCCAGTTGTACCCTTTGGTCAAGCACACTGTATCTATCCAGTCTAGGGTTCATCCTGAGAAAAGGTAGGAGACGGACAGGCCCTGCGGAAGACTGTGAAGCAAGAGGATTGACTTTCCCACAGCTCTTGTTCATAAAGGGCCCATAAGGGCACTCCTATAGTACAGTACAGTATATGTGTATACTCACACATCTATGTGAACACACACATGCACAAATATATGAGTATAGAATGCGTATGTGTACATACACACATATATTAAACTGTCAAAGACATGCACGTATTATATTACGTGTAGTGTAAAGAAAGTTATTTGCATTTACATTTTGTATCTTATAGAAAAGTCAGTCAGAATGCGTCATCTTTCCAACTCCATTTTCTTTTTGTTTATTTTCTATTATATAAGGAACTTCAAAACAAAACTGCGTAGTACTTGCCTTGTCTTTCAAGAGTCTAAATCTAATCCCCCTTTCATGTGATAATTGTTAAAATGTTTTCAGAAAGCATTCCGTTTTGACTCTTCAACCAAAGACCCCTAATTCCTTGGTTGTTGCATCTAAATTACACCGTCTCTTATTTAAGTCCTTCATAAAATGCAGTAAATTAAACACAGCAATCTAGATGAAATCTTACTAGGACGAAAGAGCCAGGCCTGTCTCCTGATCTGTTCAACAAAGAACTTTTCTCTCAGTGCAGCCTATAATTCCCTTTGTCCTTCCATTAGCCATATTACATTTGAGTCGTACTGAAATTAATGTAAAACATGTCTCAGTCATCTTCTATTTGCTACTACTAAACCAAGTTTCCTTTATTCTATATTCAGGTAGTTGAATTTTCCTTTGGGGGAGAGAGCCGATTTACTAGATTTACTATATTTTTTTTTTTTTCTCTTCATTTCTTATTCCTTTTTTTTTTATTATTAAATCATAGCTGTGTACATTGGTATGATCATGGGGCATCATACACTAGTTTCATAGACCGGTTGACACATTTATATCACACTGGTTAACATAGCCTTCCTGGCAATTTCACAGTTATTGTGTTAAGACATTTACATTCTACATTTACTAAGTTTCACATATACCATTGTAAGATACACCACAAATCTAGATTTACTATTGTATATAGAACTTCCTTACAGTTATCTTTTCAGTAGT